>JAADVC010000008.1:0-64924 GCA_023334575.1 Pythium volutum | reverse complement strand
GGCTAAGCGCGCATCTGAGTTATCTAAAGTTCAAGGTAATCAGCATTCCGCAACTGCACTTGTATCAATTCTGAAAAAGAGAAGCATGAATAAATGGAGGTAGATCAAGTAGTGAGCTCTTTGGGGCAGAGGTACTGTACCAGTACCGGTACAGCGCGGGGCACCACGGTGCCTCCACCATGCTGCGCTTTCTACAGAGACGTCACGTAATTATGTGTCCAGCCACCAGCATCTTCAAGTCTTCTCCAGCTCGCCCCATGCTTCCACGCCACCTCAACAGTAGTGAATTGTCGACTCTGGTGGCGCTTGAGCTTTGGGAATCCCAGTTTTTGTGAGAAGAGACTGATGGCAAAGAGGAAGGGGTGCCAGTATCTGCAAGTCACATACTACTCCATTTTTCACATAGGTGGATAAATATCAGGTCTCGAGTCCTTCAAATTTCGTTTGATCCAACAGGTTTTGGAACGGACGGAGTAGAAGAGTCTGCTAGTGTCAATTTAGCGCATGATCCCATCATGAACCCATCCCTGGCAGCTATAATGAACCCCATAAATCACCGTTGGTGGCCCATTACTAGATGAAACAGTAAGAAAATATTCAAGGGGTCTAGACATTTGAGATCTTCCGTACCCCACACTGCTGGAGATCACCATTCCGGTATCCTCAACAGACGGAGCTTTGGAGAGTCTGGTTCCGTTGGGCGAGTTCAGTTACAGACACACGCGAGATTTTGCCCAAGATGATGTTCCATATTTCGCATTGTTTTCACCGGATATTATATTATACAGTAACACAGCTCCCACATGACTGGGAGGCTGTGTAATATATCGTTTGTTATCACATAAATTTATTTATTTATCTACCCAGCATATTTGGTTTAGAGGTGGCACGGCGACGCGCGCCACCCCGACCGTGACCCAATCCAGCATCCCTCATCAAATGAAGGGACTCCATTCGATCAATTGCTTCATTGGCCTCGCGCGTCTCGCATTTCTAGAAGATCGTCTCCTCATCGAGACAATCGCTGGATCGCACCGCCATGAAGAAGAGTCCCGATCTCGGGAGCCTCCAGAGCCCCACCAAGTGCGTACCCTCTAAGGTGGCTTTTCGCTTAATATTCCAATCTAATTCTCTCTCTAATCTCTACTGTAGTGACCTGACCGTGCCGCTCAACGACGCCGCGCCGTCCATGCGCGACAGTCTAACGTCGTCGGCCAAGGCCATGAAAATCCAGAGTCCGCAAGTGCGCTCGCGCTCGTACCGCAACACGGCCGGCAGCGACGACACGGGCGAAAAAGTCTCGAAAATGAAGATCGCCATGGACGACGACAACAAAATGAACGCCTTTCGCCGCAACTACATGAGCGGTACGCTTCAGATTCTATTCTCTATACGAAAACACCGTCATCGCTGATGTCTCTCCCTATCTACTGTAGCCGAGTTCAAGTACAATGCCGAGATGGCGCTGCGCGTTGCGTGCGGCGTGATCATTGCGTCGTTCATCCAGACCTCGGACCCGGACTACGACCCGAACGAGCTCCACGACAAGCGCTGGCTGCTGTTCCCAAAGTGGTACTATCTTGGCGGTCTCAGCTACTGCGCCGTGGCCGTGATCTTTTCGGCCCAGAAAAACGTTGGCGCGACGACCCGTGAAGTGTGCCAGGCGTTCTACGGCGTCGGCATGGCGCTCGTGTACAACATCATCTTGTTTTCGATCGTCACGGTCGAAAAATCCAGTATCAAGAACCCCACGGGGTCGTTCGAGGGTTTTGTCGAGATCACCAAGAACTTTGGCACGTCCACGTACTATGTGAACCCGCACAACTTTTACACGGTGCTGCCGTGGATCATGATCTTCACAGTCGTCATCCTGTTGCTGCCGATCGAGACCAACACGAAAAAGTTTGCGCTCGGCAACAATCTCTACTTCTGTGAGTATTCCTGTTTGGTGAAAAGTATCATTGGAATGGGTCTCACTTATTGCTATGTGATACTGTAGCGTTGACGATCATCAACCCGATGAACCCGCAGGGCAACGGGCTCAAAGTCATGGGCGACGACTATTACTCGACGGGCAACATCCTCAAGAACCTCGAGCTCTACTTTCTCGTTGGTTTTATCGGCACGCTCATTTCGTTTGTCGTCATGTTCATCCCGTACCCCGTCTTGTACGTACTATAGTATCTGATACTTTCGCGGGATATATCATAACTGTGCGACTCACTATGTCTATCTGTCTCTGTCTAAACCAATAGTGCGATCAACAAGCTCCGTGCCGAGACGCGCAAGGCCTCGGACGACATTTTGGAGTTGCTCAACATTATTATTGATTCGTACTGCTTCAAGAACAAGAATGTTGACCACATGAATTTCCTGCGTGTCAAGCTCCACACGAAATTCGACAAGATACTGGAGCGCCACCGCCGCATGAACGCCCTCGTCGAGGACGTGTGGTGGGAACAGCTCTTTGGCTTCCACTTGCTGCTCCGCTTCAATCGCTCCATGATCAAGAACTATGTCAAGCTCGTGGGCTCGCTCATCTCGGATGTGCGCACGCTCAGCAACGCCATGCAGCTCGAAAAGTACGAGGCACTCCATTTCCAGTACATGAAGACGCTCCAGCGCGAGATCTATTTGATCCAGTTGCGGTCAGGCGATCTGCTCAATGAGATTTCGTTAAATGTCCACGACTGTGTCGAGCACATGGAGCTCGAGCACATCACGCCATTGGAGACTCAGATGGAACGCACGCTCCACCGGTACCGCGCCACACAGAATCGAATCCTCCGAACTCAAAAGGTCTCGCTCAAGGACGTCGAGGGCAATGTGCCGCTCAACCTGTTTCTCTTTTCGCTCAACTCGCTCTGCAGCACGCTCATTGATTTCCAAAAGAGCCATAACGACAAAGAGTACGACACGGGCAAGCGTGCGAGTGCGTTCATCGTGAATACGCTCAAAGCGTTTATCGACCCGGCCAAGTACTCACGGCTCACAGTCGTGTCGGCGTTCAAGGCGTCGACCGCGATCTTTGCTGGGACGCTGCTGGCCGTGTACGTGTATGCGTTCAGCCACACGACGCCCAACGCCGTGGCGTTTGTCATGGGCAGCCACATTGGCGGCTCGTTCAGCGTGACTATGAACCGAGTCGGAGGTGTCGTCGCCGGCAGCGTCGTGCCGTCCGTCTTCCAGTTCTTCATCTCACAAGTGTGTAGCTCGTGGGGTGGCCTCAACATCTTGCTGAGTGACATTGTGCTCTTCCTCTGGGTCGCGGCATCCATGTACGTTCGCTACAGTGGTGGCTACGCGTCGTACGCTGGGCTGGTCTCGGCCTTTATCGCCGCCGGCGTCATGCTCAAGCAAACCGACACCAACGCGTGCAAGCCCGGACAGGGCCAAGGTGCGACGGCGGCTCTGGCCGTGTCGTCGTACTCGAGCATGGCCCAGACGTCGGTCGGCATCCTGCTGTTTATCAGTGTGGAAATGGCGCTGTGTCCCGAGAGCGCGTCGCGGCTGCTGCGTCAGAACATTGTTGACTCGCTCGAGCAGCTCCAAAAGGCGTTTACGATTCTATTTGGCCACCACTTGGCCAGCACGAACGAACTGAGTGAAGAGACCATGGAAGAAGTGCGCCAGATCCTCCAGGTCAAGGTGCCGGCATTGCTCGCAGAACAGACCAAGCTGCTCGCCGAGGCCAACAGTGAACCACAGTTGTGGAAGCCCGCGTTTTCCAACACCAAGTACCAGGCCGTGCTCGACAGTTGCTACCGCCTGCTCAACAACAACAACGTGCTGTACAAGCTCGTGCGTTGGTACGCGTACCGTGTCACGACCCAAAAGATTGACACGACCAACACGGTCGACATTCGTGACGCGCAAGCGCAATCCAACCGAGCCTTGAATGACGAAGAAAGCTCCCATCGCCGCTGGGTCAACGCCAGCAACCAGTTCCAGAACTCGGTCGACGACACGTTCGATACGCTGCAAGTGCTGTTCGGTGAGGGCTTTATCTATGCCGACCAGGAGCAGACCGCTTTGTTCATGCAGATGAAAGAGGCGTTCCGCGTGGCCGACACGGACGGTAGTGGCGAGATCGATGCCGACGAAGTCGCCGTGATGCTAGAGGCGATTTTCGCCCAAGTCGGCGGCATGAACGAAGAAGAGATCCACGAATACGTGGGCCGCTTCATGGAGATTGTCGACGCCGACCAGAGCGGCAAGGTGTCGTTTGAAGAGTTTACGAAGGCGCTTGACGACGGCTTGAAATTGGAGGTCGAAGTGTACACGCGCCGCAAGACCAAGGCCAGTGTCCTCAAGAAGGAGGGCGCTGCAGGACTGTCGGCCATCTCGGAGGAGCACAGCCAAACGGGTGATCGTGGCAGTATCTCCCAGCCCAAGGGCCAGCGCACGAGCATCCCATCGGCCACGACGCCCAAGGGCGACAAGGCGCCCACGACGCCCAAGCCGCGCCAGCCCATTACAACCCGCATGTCGACGCTGCGTGCACCAGGGTCTCCGATTATGCGTCGCGAGCACGACGTGCTCAACGTCTCGGACTTTAGCTTGGGCGAGATTGCGAGCCAAATGAAGGCGGCCTATGTCGAGTGGCTCATGGAGAACAAGCGGTTCGAAAAAGTGTCAATGGAAGAACTACTTCTACTCAACTGTCTCGTGAGTGGTGCCGAGGGCATTGCACGCCAGCTCACGGCCATTGAAGAGATTGTCGTGTCCCACTAAAAACACCACCCACACACACACACTGGGGTTTATATATTCACATACCATTGCATCCTCTATCTTTTTCTCTCTTGGTTCCCTGTTCCAGATTGCAGTACACTACAAAAGTTCCCCTATCAACCCCAGTTGAGACTTGCTAATGGGCGGCACACTGCCCATCGAGCCCTGCCGTTCCTGTCGGTCGTGGCGCACGACCCAGAGCACGAGAAGCACGGTCATGTCGACACCGCCCGTGCCAATGAGGTACTCGTCTTCGGACAACTCGGGCCGCCGAATACGGCCCATCACTTTGCAGGTCGTGCGCTTCATATTCCTCCTCTTCAGCATGGGTGGCAGCTCGGCGGCGTGGCGTTCGACATAGAAAATCGCAACGCTGTCGCCACAGTCACCCTCGGTAAACACGCGCACGAGGTCTCCGGAGATGCGGTCCCTAAACTCACAGCAAATGACTGCCATAGTGACTTCACCCCGCACCGTCACTGTGAAGCTGTGGGTCTCGCGCTCGGTGCCTTCGTAGACGCGGTAGTACCCTTCAAACGGTTTCTCCTTGATACTCAGCACAATGTCTCCGTCCGGCGTGCGAATGTCGACGCGGTAGCTTAGCGCTGAGCGCATAAGTTCAAACTTGGGCTGCTTGGTATCGGCGTCAAACGCCCGCGTGTTGTCGCACGTGAAACCCGGAGGCTTGAGGCGAAATCGCATGAGTGCTTCGGTCATCATGCCGAGCTTGCTCATACGGAATGGAGCGACGGACCGCTCAAAGGGCAATTGGAGCAGCTCGGTCGAGTTGGCCTGTGTGTTGCCCATGGCGTTTGCTTTGCGCTTGAGAGAATGGATTGGAAAATGAGGTGATGCCTTGGCCGTTCTGTACACGACCGAAAAGAAAAGTCTCTCGTGGAATGACTGTGGACCACACGAACGCCACAGTGTACTACAGTGAAATATGGGGGCTCTTCCAGGCTGCCAGGCTAGCATCCCACCGAGTCGTACGGATTGGAACTCGCCACGTGGAGACGTTGGGTCGATGACCAGTACAACTGTGACAGGAAACACAGGCAGTATCTACCGTGGTAAAGTGGGTTCAGGACCAGTACGATTATAAATATATCTCAGGATGGCCAATTCACCACCGTAGCGATCAAAGGCTTCTGAACCCACGGTGTGTGTGGCCGCCCTTCTTTTCATTTTGCCACAAACTTCACTCCCTACGTACGTGCTAATATAAACTAGTTTAGTGCGCTTCATAATGTCCAGCGGTGCCGAGCCGAAAGTGCGCTCGTGTGTGCAGCTAAAGACGCGAGCTGTCGTCCCGGCGATGGGGAAACGTGGGATTTGCCAAGCTGCAGGAAAACGAGACAAAATGGCTGCTTTGTGAGGTGCGAGAAAGTGACGAAAGGACCCACCCAAGGAAAATACAGACTAGACCACTGGCTTTTTTGTTGACGCGCCAGTGCCACAAAAAGAATCCGTGGGACTTGGTCTGCGACACCCACTTGGCGGTGAAATGTGACGTGTGCAATCTTGATATCTGTATGAATACCACTTACCATAATGCATGGGTTCCGATGGGTACATTATTGACATTCTGCAACCTCAATCGGATTTGTTGTCAAAACATCCGACGTTGTTCATTGGCGGATGCCCATGGTCTTGGGCTCTACAATGCCGTCATTTCGGGGGTGTGGCATACAACTTTGGTCGCGTTGTGTCTCTCACGACTCTTCAACGTCAGGCCGCCAGCGAAAAATGCAACCGACTCTTGGTGTTAGAAAACTTCTCGCTGGGCACAATGGGCAAGAAGAAGGCGTATCCGCGGACAGAAACCACGCTGAGCAATCAGAGTACTGTAGTATGGCGATGCAATAGTTGTGTACACTGCGGCTGACGGCGGGTAATAGGGTTAGTGTGATGGAGGACGCGATCCAGTTGGATCACCGCCTGCATGGCGCTGCGATCGACTTGTCGCTACTGCGCAATATCGGCCACCAAGCAAAAAAAAACCTTGGCGGGCGGATATGCGACGAGCCAGCGGTGTCGTACAACATGGTGATGAAGCTGGAGTCTATGATGCGTAAGGAATGTGCAAGTACGCATATCGTGCCCCGCAACCAACGACCCGCTCGCTTTTCTGCCCTCTAATCGGTGACTGCGTGCTGCTTCCTCTGTGCCTCTGCTAAAGACGACTCGGCATCGCATGCGCAGCCGCACGCCGGCCGACCCGCCTCAAGCGCCCGACGGAAAGTCGACTCAGTGACTTGTCAGCAGTACGGTAACTGAACGCGCCCGCCGCTGCCACTGGATACCGGCACTTATTAAGAGCATCAGTCGGCTTGTTCTACAGCCACAGGAGCCTCGACAAATGGAATGTATCGCACTTTTTAACTGCTTTTACCAACGGTTTGACGCTTTCGTGGCGGGCTTGAAGCTCTCGATCTACTGCGCTAACAACCACGTCCATGTCATCGTATTCCTTTCCACCATTCACGTTCCGTTTAGTGAAGCATCGCGTCTGTTTCGATAGTACCAATATTGGGTGGATCTTTAATCTCTAAGCCAGTACCGTACCATCCTGTTTGGAGTGATGGGTTCAGTGTGACACGGACACAAGCATTTCAAAATGCTCGTGTCCGTGTGACAGTGAACCCATCTCTCCAAACAGGATTCCGTGTCCCACGCAGCCACAAGCACCCGACCTCTTTTGAGACAGAACCGACAGAAACGCAGAGCATCCACACGCATAAAAACGAAGTGCTGATATGGGTGCGTGCGACTTCTCTTCCTCGCCTCCCGTTTGGTACCCACATTTATGCGGATCCATTACGAACGCCTCTTATCGCTGGACCCAGAAAAAACTCACATTCTACATAGAAGCATTCGACCTTCAACCCCGCGTGTCCCTCGTCTTCGTGGAGTTGCCCACTCTCGGTCCATCCGCATTCTCCAATCTTCCTTCTCTACCCCACATCAAAACTCCACTCTCTCCACACACCATGACAGACAAAAAAAACGACGCCTCTCGTCTTGACGTGCCGCTCGTGGCGCTAGCGTCACCTCTCCTCGTCGTTGGTCCCGAGTGGTGCTTTGCCGAGACTCTGAAGCTGCGTGCGACCAGCAGCGCGTGGTTGCGCTCGCTCACAGTCAAGAGTGAGACCACGGGCGAGACGTTTCTACGTGCCCGGCACAACCTCGCAGCGACCATTGACATGAACACGGACGTTGAGCCGTCGGCCATGTACCACATCAAGGACGCCAAGACGAAAACCCACATTTTGACGGTCGAGCGTGACGGCTTCACGTCGACCTACGACGTCCACACTGGCGTGTTCCGCCACGAGGACGGCCCGCAGCCCAGTCTCTTTGCCGCGACCGTCCACTCGGCCAACAAGCCGCCGCAATACAATGACGACAAGGACTCGGTGGACTTTCATGACGCGACGACCGGCGAGGCGTGTCGTCTCGAAGTCGACGGCGACTTTCGAGACGACCGCGTTGGGCTGGTCAAGCTCCGTCGCGGCGACACGGGCGAGTGGCAATTTGTCGCAAGGATCCATCGCCCGGAGCGCAAGCTGCTGCAGGGCGAGTACTTTGCGATAGAGATTGCTCCTGGTATCGACGCGCTTGTGGTCGTCATGCTCTGGCTCGCACGCTGGGGCGAGTTCCAGCGCGAACGGCCCAAGCTCAAGTCATACGTCGACCCGGTCTCCATGCCGCCGCTTGCCGGCTAACGAGGACAGAGGCCGATGCATCCCCAGTTACAGAGGAAGCCTACGCATTCTCCTACGATGACCAAGACGACACAAGGGTTTCGTATACTACTGGATCAATTCTTATCTTATTACTCTCAGTATCCACGTTCCAATTTAACTGTGTGTTCGGGTGTCGTTTTACTGCGACACAACAATCTCTTCAATGGCCGTGAGCTGGCGTGCAATGCCCTCGGCACCACTCACGAGACAGTTGAGCAAGAGGAGTTCTTCCATCGACACTTTTTCAAACCGCTTGTTCTCCATGAGCCACTCGACATAGGCCGCCTTCATTTGGCTCGCAATCTCGCCCAGGCTAAAGTCCGAGACGTTGAGCACGTCATGCTGACGACGCATCATCGGCGACCCTGGTGCACGAAGCGTCGACGTGTGGGGTCGAGTCGGCTTGGGCGGTGTTGTGACTGATGGGATGCTCGTGCGTTGACCATTGGTCTGGGAGCCGCTCCCGCGTTCCCCCGTCTGGCGGTATTCCTCCGAGATGACCGAGAGGCCCGCACCTGGCCAGGTCCCTTTTAGTACAGGGGCCGTCGACTTGCGGCGCGTGTACACTTCGACCTCCAATTTCAAGCCGTCGTCGAGTGCCTTCGTAAACTCTTCAAACGACACCTTGCCACTCAAATCAGCGTCGACAATCTCCATGAACCGCGCGACGTAGGCGTAGATCTCTTCTTCGTGCATGCCGCCGACCTGCGCGAAAATCGCTTCGAGCATGACGGCGACTTCGTCGGCATCAATCTCGCCACTGCCGTCCGTGTCGGCCACGCGGAACGCCTCTTTCATCTGCATAAATATGGCCGTTTGCTCCTGGTCGGCATAGATAAAGTCTTGACCAAAGAGCACTTTGAGTGTATCAAACGTGTCGTCGACCGAGTGCTTGAACTGGTCACTGGCGTTGATCCAACGACGGCGCGAGCTTTCCGCGTCCGTCAAGGCTCGGTCCGACTGTGCCTGCACGTCCCGAATGTCGGCGATTTTGGTGGTGTCGATCCGTTGGGACTTGACACGGTACGCGTACCAACGCACGAGCTTGTACAGCACGTTGTTGTTGTTGAGCAGGCGGTAGCAACTGTCGAGCACGGCCTGGTACTTGGTGTTGGAAAACGCCGGTCTCCACAGCTGGGGTTCACTGTTGGCCTCGGCGAGCAGCTTGGTCTGTTCTGCGAGTAGCGCCGGCACCTTGACCTGGAGGATCTGGCGGACCTCTTCCATTGTCTCTTCACTCAGTTCGTTTGTGCTGGCCAAGTGGTGGCCAAACAGAATCGTAAACGCCTTTTGGAGTTGCTCGAGCGAGTCAACAACGTTCTGACGCAGCAGCCGCGACGCGCTCTCGGGACACAGCGCCATTTCCACACTGATAAACAGCAGGATGCCGACCGACGTCTGGGCCATGCTCGAGTACGACGACATGGCCAGAGCTGCGGTCGCACCCTGGCCCTCTCCAGACGTACATGCGTTGGTGTCGGTTTGCGTGAGCATGACACCGGCGGCGATAAAGGCCGAGACCAGCCCAGCGTACGACGCGTAGCCACCGCTGAAGCGAACGTACATGGATACTGCAACCCAGAGGAAGAGTACGACATTGCCCAGCAAGATGTTGAGCCCGCCCCACGAGCTACACACTTGTGAGATGAAGAACTGGAAGACGGACGGCACGACGCTGCCAGCGACAACACCACCGACTCGGTTCATGGTCACGCTGAACGAGCCGCCAATGTGGCTGCCCATGACAAACGCCACGGCGTTGGGCGTCGTGTAGCTAAACGCAAACACGTACACGGCCAGCAGCGTCCCGGCAAAGATCGCGGTCGACGCTTTGAACGCCGATACAATCTCAAGTCGTGAGTACTTGGCCGGATCGACGTATGCCTTCAGCGATCGCACGATGAACGCGCTCGCGCGTTTCCCGACGTTGTACTCTTCATCGTTGTGGCTCTTTTGGAAATCGATGAGCGTGCTGCAGAGCGAGTTGAGCGAAAAGAGAAACAGGTTGAGCGGCACATTGCACTCGACGTCCGTGAGCGAGACCTTTTGGGTTCGGAGGATTCGATTCTGCGTCGCACGGTATCGGTGGAGCGTGCGTTCCATCTGGGTCTCCAATGGCGTGATGGTCTCGAGCTCCATGTGCTTGACGCAGTCGTGGATATTCAACGAAATCTCATGCAGTAGATCGCCTGACCGCAACTGGATCAAATAGATCTCGCGCTGGAGCGTCTTCATGTACTCAAAGTGGAGCGTCTCGTACTTTTCGAGCCGCATGGCATTGCTGAGTGTGCGCACGTCGGCGATGAGCGAGCCCACGAGCTTGACATAGTTCTTGACCATGGCACGGTTAAAGCGCAGCAGCAAGTGGGCACCGAAGAGCTGCTCCCACCACGCATCCTCGACGAGCGTGCTCATGCGTTGATGGCGCTCTAGCACCTTGTCGAATTTCGTGCGCAGCTTGACACGCAAGAATTTCATGTGCTCGACGTTCTTGTTCTTAAAGCAGTAGGAATCGACAATGATATTGAGCAGCTCGAGAATGTCGTCGGAGGCCTTGCGTGTCTCTTGACGCAATTGCGTGATCGAGCTGTGTGCGACATGGACAAAGTGAGTGGACCCATTCCGCGAAAGTATCAGATACTATAGTACGTACAAGACGGGGTACGGGATGAACATGACGACAAACGAAATGAGTGTGCCGATGAAGCCAACGAGAAAGTAGAGTTCGAGGTTCTTGAGGATATTGCCCGTCGAGTAATAGTCGTCGCCCATGACTTTAAGCCCGTTGCCCTGCGGGTTCATCGGGTCGATGATCGTCAACGCTACAGTATTAGAATGAATAAGTGAGACCGTATCACTGCGGAGACCAACCGAATCGGACGACTTACAGAAGTAGAGGTTGTTGCCAATTGCAAACTTTTTCGTGTTGGTCTCGATCGGCAGCAACAGAATGACGACCGTAAAGAGCATGATCCACGGCAGCACTGCGTAAAAGTTGTGCGGGTTCACAAAGTACGAGGATGTGCCAAAGTTCTTGGTGATCTCGACAAAACCCTCGAGCTGCGGATCCGTGGGTTCTGCGGCGCTGGCCTTTTCGACCGTGACGATCGAAAACAAGATGATGTTGTACACGAGCGCCATGCCGACGCCGTAGAACGCCTGGCACACTTCGCGGGTCGTCGCGCCAACGTTTTTCTGGGCCGAAAAGATCACGGCCACGGCGCAGTAGCTGAGGCCACCAAGATAGTACCACTGTGGGAACAGCAGCCAGCGCTTGTCATGGAGCACTGTCGGGTCGTAATGGGGGTCCTTGGTCTGGATGACCGACGCAATGATCACGCCGCACGCGACGCGCAGTGCCATTTCGACATTGTACTTGAACTCGGCTACAGTAGATAGAAAGCACCGTTAGTGATGATGTTTTCGAGCCAAACACAAGTAGTTGACTCGTACCGCTCACGTGGCTGCGGTGGAATGCATGCATCTTGTTGTTGTCGTCCAAGCCAATGGTCATTTTCGCGATTTTTTCGCCCGTCTCGTCGCTGGCGGCCGTGTCACGGCGTGACTGCGCGCGCACCTCAGGACGCTGCGTTTGCATGGCCTTGGCCGACGACGACGTGGACGACGCAGTGTCATTTAGCGGCACTGTGAGATCACTACAGAGAGAGCAGACATTTTGATTAGACATTGTAGGATAGCGAGCAAGGTTTTCCTATCGAGTACATACTTGCTTGGGCTTTGGAGGCTCGCGCGATCAAGGCTTCTCTTCATGGCGGTTCGATCCAGCAATGTCCAGCACCAGACGCTAAAATGCAAAGTGCTTCTCAATTGCGAGACGCGCGCGCCAACCGACGCAATACTGGATCGAATGAAGTCTCTTCTTTTTGGACGAGAAATTCTGTACTAGACAAAGGCACCACGGTACTATATGGCGCGCGTCCCAATATCACTTCATAAACCGATATTTTATGGAAACCTATGTGTATGATATTATAAGTCCAGGCACATAGATATGATTAAGCACTATGAAATATAATATCCCGTGAATACAAGGCAAATAGAAAAGTCATGTTGGGCCGCGCAACACTTATCGGGTGCGTCAATGACTGATAGTGTCTGTGTTGGTTCAGAGGCTGTCGTCATTCTTTTCGTCAACAGACGGAGCGGTTTGAGATTTCTCAGATGCAAATTTTCTCAGAATAGCACAAAAGTCTACACCAAATCGGTATCTTGTGGACTTGAAAAAAAGAATTTTGGCGTTCAAAGTGATAGCAGGACTGCCAGCTACAGTACTAAATTCTCACTGACACTTGTGGACTGACGGAAGAAAAACACAGTTGAGGGCAGCCGTGCGAATGAGATAAATCTCAAAAAATAGAACGATTATTAGGTGCACTCAGCTCTTCCCGCATTTTAGTGACCACGGCAACCATATCTCGAGGCTGCCACATTGATGCATGACTCCGTTTGGCTGAACATGCTCACTTGGCTTCGCAGACTGAGGGCCGAGGACTATCGGATCTATTCGAAAGATAGAGCTCTGTGCGTGAAGGGTACAGTACAACGACACGAGGCTCTACTTGCTGTCAGCCATCCGTACATGAGCCATTTCTGTGCCATTGATTACCGTGTCAACACCGATGCGCGAAGAAGGCGTCTTGCCGCCAGTCTGTGTCGATCAACAGGTCGTGCGGTACACAAAATAAACGACCGAGTGGTTGGCCAATGGGATTCGTACAGAGTGGACCAACATTACTACGTCTCGAGGTCGAAGGCGACTTTGGAGCGGATCCACCGCCCTGGGCGTTAGAGTACTTTGTGATTGAGATTGCAGCCAGCATGGACGCATCTCGTGGTCGTGATACTTTGGTTCACGTGCTGGGGTGCGTCCCAGCGCGAACGTCCCAATCTCAGGTCGTACGCAGCCTGCGAGACGATAGGTGGCTCATCAGTCAAGACGAAGTTACACAGGCCGTTTTCCGAATGAACATAAACGGTCGAATCATCGAGTCACCTTTTGGGTCATAAAATACTAAAATCCAAAAGCTGCAAGACACTTGTCCACGCTTCTTTGACCGTGCAGGTACATGCATTCACAAGAGACATGGGGCCGTGGCTCTCTGTCGCCTTTGCGTGGTGCGGATAGAGGATCGAGGAACCATCGTGACTGCCCACGGGAGGGGTACGGTCTTATTCCGAGTCGTCGCTGTCATTCTCGTTGTGGTGCATGACCGCCCTCTTATGGTCGCGGACACGGCGCTCCGGCGCTGCGTCATCGCCTCCATCAACAAGAGCGTACTCGCGCAGGTCCGTATTGCCGTCATCGCCTTCATCGTCGTCGTCGTCGTCCCTATCGTCGGGGAAACCCGGCATAGTTTCATTGGAAGCCGCGGGGCTCTCGGCCGCGCCCAACTCGAAAATCTCGAGCACGTTCTCAATGATTTCCTCTGCGGCCGACTCGCCCGGCTCTGTAATCACCTCGGGTTCGAATGGGATGGTTCCGTCACCATGGCCGTGGGGACGAACTTGGGTACGCGCCAGGTCGCCGTTGGCGCTGCGTTGCGTACCCACGCTCTCGCAGTCGTGGACGATCACTCGCAAATGGACGGGCTTGTGAGCGTTAGCTTCGGCCGTGGCTGTCGCGGTTAGTGCCATGGCGACGATCGTTGTCAGCAGCAAGACCTTCATGCTTGCAAAGTGGCAATGGCGTGGATTTTCGGTGCTTGGTGTGCGTGGCGCGAGGCAAATGGAAGAGTGAGCTATGCAGAGACGGCAGCCTACGCGCGAAGGAAATGGCTGATGATGCGCATTGTCTCGAGGCCAAGGGAGGGGCCACAAATCGGATTCAAATCAGGTTGATGTTGAGGTGGGGTGGCTTGGCACCGAGGCATCAAATCCAACCATCGACTGTGGCGAGAAGCATAAGAGACCATGCGGGTGAGGGTGCACAAAGTGAACTTCACACATACGCATCGGCCCAGTGTGGGTCCAATTGTATCCGTCGACTGTACAGTGTATATCCTTTTACGAAATCCTTCTTAACTGTCCAGAATCTCCTTTTAAGGAGATTCTGGATAGCCAAGAAGGATTCCGTCGAACGCTTGGACCAAAATGTTGCGGCTCGTTTCATCTTTCTGTCCAGCAGTGTGAATGAAATATCATTTCGGACATAAAAGGGACATTGAAGCTCTCGAGCTCCGCTTGTGACCATAAAGATTGTACCGGGCGACCGTGAGCGACTAGACTGCCCCGCAGCTCCAGCACTGCTGGCTGCCGTGTCATGACATGGCAACTGCTGTAATTGGTCAACTCGTTAGCACGTATCGACAATAGATCTCATACGCGCTTGACCCAAGGCATCGGCAAGTCCGGACAGTGCGAGCAAAGCACTGCTACTAATCGAGGAGGCCACGCTGGGGAAAAGATGGACGTAGGCGCGTGTAGAACGCCAACGAATGGACTTCCTTTCGCGTTGAACTCACGGATGCGGACCTAATATCGGAAAGCGCAAATCGGACGATGTAGAATCACTCGGCAATCTACTCCAGTAGTCGACCAGCCGCATGCGTTCGTGTGTGTGATGCACTGTATCATCATGTACTGGCTTCGACGAGGGCCCATTTGTCCACAGTCGATTGGGTTCGCACAGCCTTGGGCCATGCCCAATCGACTTTGGCTCGGTGTGGGCCACGTGGGGTGTTGACGTTGGTTGCATGCGAGCCAATGAGATCCGGACAAATGCATGACATGCCCATCTCGCCATTCAACGGATCACCAGCTGCCACACATCGCCGCGATGATCATCTAGTCCATTGTACAAACGTATATATGACCTAAATAGATACAAGCGGACTTTGTTTCTTGACTCAAGCTGCTACTTTCAGACCTCTATATATACATATTCTTTCTATTCAGTATGCCGTGGCTTCAACTGCCCTCAGACTCCCATATATTGCATAAACTCATCATTATATACTAGCTTCCATAGAGATTATTGTACGAATCGACCGTTGACAACGTATAATCGGTACAATCTCATACAAAGCCCTCGCCCGTCACTCTCTATGTCGGCGGCCTTTCCGTGACCACCAAGGTCACGTAGCCAAACCGCAGCAGCTCCTCTCGTGGATGAGTCTCCTTCCACCAAAATGGCAAGCCTGGCGCACAAGCAGCACGCGTCCTCTCCATCCACACAGGCTGAGTCTCAACCACTCTTCCTTCCGCCGCCCGCTCGACACCTTTCCCCCAAAACACGATGGCATCCG
Source organism: Pythium volutum (assembly GCA_023334575.1). Taxonomy (NCBI): domain Eukaryota; phylum Oomycota; class Peronosporomycetes; order Pythiales; family Pythiaceae; genus Pythium; species Pythium volutum. The sequence continues at coordinate 49,179 of JAADVC010000008.1, read as the reverse complement.
CAACGGCCGTCGAGTCGCCCGTCGCGGCCAAGCCCACGACGCCCGCGCTGCAGCACAAGACGCAGACCCAGAGCCTCGCGCAGTGGGTCATTGGCTGCGTCTTTCTCGTGATCGTCGCTGTGATTTGGAACTTTTCGAGCGTGCTCGTGCAGTACATTTTCCACGATTTGTCGTTTGAGGCGCCCTTTTTCCTCACGTCGTTTGGCATGGCGCTGTTCTCTGTGAACCTGCCCATCTACTACGTCACCAAAGTGCTGATCCCGCGGCTGCGCGGCGTCCCTATCACCAGTACGAGTACGACAGACCTGGCGAGTAAACCCCATGACGACGGGGAAGCCTCGACCGCTGCGATTGAGCCGCTGCCCGTCTCGCACTCGCCCGTGATGCTGCGCCGCACCATGCTCGCGGCCGCGATCGTCGCGCCGCTCTGGTTCGTGGCCAACTTTACCTACAACGAGAGCCTCAACCTCACGAGCGTGACCAGCAGTACGATCTTGAGCGCGACGTCGTCCGTGTTTACACTACTCTTTGGCGTCTGGATCCTCAAGGAGAAATTCACGTGGGGCAAACTGCTCGGTGTCGTGCTCTGCATGGCCGGCAACATTTCAACACTCGCAAAAGACTCGAGCAGCGGCGTGTCCGACTACTTTTGGGGCGACGTCTGTGCGTTTGCCGGTGCCGTGATGTACGGCGTCTACACGACCGCGATCCGCATCCAGATTCCCGATAATTCCGGTGTGAGCGTGTCACTGTTTTTCGGGTTTGTCGGGCTCTTTAGTCTGTGCGGACTCGCTGTGTTGATTGTGGTGTTTCACTACACCAAGGTCGAGTCGCTCCACGGACTCACGTGGGATATCATCGGCTTGCTGTTCGTGCAGGGGCTTTTTAACAATGTGCTCGCCGACTATTTGTGGGCCGTTGCGATCCTGTACACGTCGACGACCGTCGCGACCGTTGGCCTTTCGCTCACTGTGCCCATGGCGATCTTGTCGGACTGGATCATCCACGGCATCGCGCCCACGTACGTGACGATCCTGTCGTCGCTGCTTGTGCTGGGGGGCTTTGTCGTCATTACGCTGAGCACGCGCAAGGAACAACTCGAGACGAAAGAGGAGTACGAGCGATTGCAAGCGACTCATGTGCCCGTCACGACGCCACTCGTGTCGCCGTCGACGACGCCGTACAAGGAAGTGCAGCACTAAGCAAGTCTGTTTGGAGGTATTAATAGTTGGCGTGCCCACCACCACCACGAGTCCATTTGCCAAGTCTAAACCTAAGGAAAAAGGCAAGGGATGCTCCTGCTGCTGGCCGCTGAAGTTTTCCCTCCTGCTGTCTACTACGTAGTACGTACTAGTAGTAGTACTTTGTATCCGATTCGCATGGGGCGCTGTTGGTTTATTCATTGCCAAAGGGCGAGCTCAACGGGGATGCGTGCTGGCAACGGTTCAGTCCAGCGTGGTGACGTCAGATCGGAAGACGCGTCACGCAGCGTTCTCGACTGCCGCTGTCCATCCTGTGGGCACACGCAGGTCGGATCATGCAGGTGGCAACTTCAAGTTGTCCGCACGTCACACAGTCCATTCGCGGAATGAATTGTGATTTTGAATTGAGGTTTTTAGAAAAGCTTGAACTGAATCGCGCCCCTTCAATTCACGGAATGAATTGTAACTGAAGGAGATTTCATTACTGAAGGAGATTTCATCTATTACTTAGTATTACAATGGCGCGTGGCAACAAGCGTCCGGCCGCGTCGGCGCTCGAGGGCGATGGCGCCGAGAAGCGCGGACGCTTGGGGGCAAATAGTGCTGACGACAGCACACGTCGCACGCAAAACCCAAGTGGGTTCGAACTGCTCGCCGCACGAGTGGACACACTGGCCGACGAGCTGCAAGGAGTCAAGCACGAGCTCCAGACGCTGCCCCAGCGGATCGCGACCGCGGTCGCAAAAGAACTCTGTGAGAATTTCTCCATTAGCGGCGTGAATGTGCCCGTGACGTTGCGCGACATGGATGTGCGACTGGACGCGTTGCGAGACAAAGTGGTCGACGAGCTCCGCAAAGAAACTGCGTCCACGGCACCACGTGGAGACGGTGTCCAAGAGCTTGCTGGTGAGCAATGGTGGAAGTCGTGGGCGCCGCCCAATGACGAACGCATTCGTCGGTTCGTTCCGCCCGACTGGGAATTTCCAGCACGCACTACGGTGCGCAGAGCGTGGGATTTGTGGCACTTTGGGGACCGCACCACGGGCATTCGTCCGTACAAACTGCTCAGCAAGCAGCACGACGTGGACGCCAAGAATCACATGCAGTACCATCGCTTCCGTGCGGTCATGAGCGAGCTCGAGACGATCGCCATGGACAATGCGTTCATCCCACAAAGCTGCAAAATCCACGAGCTACCAACGGCGCAAGTCGATGAGCTCTTTGGACGCTGCTTTGCTTTGCTGCTCGAGAAGCTCTACCCGTCCAGTGCTAGCAGCAAGCGCGCAGAGGAACTCTCGTGTGGCACAGTCTACAATCGACTGTGTGCGTATCGTAAATCCACGCAGGCGCCATGAGCTCCACATGCTGTACACACACGTCACAGATGATACCTTTCTAGCCAATCAATTGCCAGTAGCTCTGTACCCATTTCACGGCTTGGTTTTTTCTATGGAACACTCCAGTCAATGGACGCGCGCTTTCTTCCTTCCATGGTGGCCGTGGGTTTCATTGACGGCGGAAGCAAAATCCCATCTGAACGTGATCCACATGGAAGACAATGCGGCCTGAGAGGCGCCATTGGTGCGAGCCAGCGGCCACCCGCTCTCTGTGGGCCGCACCTCTGCGACCGTGGCATCCATTTGCCAACGCGCCACGCCCGTCAAAGATGCTACTGCACCTCAAGTCGTTTCTTCGCAAGTGCTCACAGTCGCAACACAAGAAGCGCTGTCCACACATGGCCGTAGCCATCAAGCGCTGGGGTCCGCTGCGCGCGTGGTGCCGTATGCTCCGTGGCAGGCTCCGTGTCGCCTACACGAACGAACCGGGCCAAGACGGAATGGCGACACGGAGCTGCTTCCAGTCGCTCGTGCTCACGCTGGACGAAAGTGATGAGACCATTTCGCTCCGCGAGCGCCTCAAGATCCGCGACGCGATCGAGCTCGTGCTGGTGGCGCTGCAAGCGTCGCCGCTGGACGCATGGGAGCAAGTCGTGCGCGTGCTGTGCAAGACGCCCGACTTTTACCCTGCCAACCATTTGCCGTCCGAGCTCGAGCCGCGCGTAACCGTGTGCCACATTTCATACGGCAACTTTCAGTACAATTCCGTGGACGTGTTTGCGTCCATGTGGGCAAAGGGGACCCGCAGCGGCAGCTACCACCGCACACGCGAGTGGATCCTTGACAACGGATCCGGTCTTGTCACCTCTAAGCGTGTGCCACTAAAACTCGAGATTACGCCGACGCTGGCGGATATGGCACGCGGCAGTGCCGAGTATCTGCAGCAAACAATGGCAATGGTCAAGACGCTGACACCAGAAGGGTCTATCGTGCAGCTCGAGTCGTTAGCGCTGGATCTACACGCGCTGGATATTGACCCACGCTGCTGCCGCGTGCTTCGCCGTCTCCAGCAAACAGGAGTCCACATCGATTCGTTGCTGCTCAGTCCTGTGCGCTCCGACCTTGCAGACCCTCGAGGCGGCCTGGCCGCCATGCTAAATGATGTCGTAAGCCCGCTGCACAAACTCGTGCTCGACAACACGTCAGGGCTCGCTCCGGCCTCGGTGTGGCATGCGCTGCGCCACGCACGCGGCTTGAAAGAAATCGAGATTACACAGTCCATCAAGGGCTCGCAGCTGGAGCATGACGCAGTCGTGCAGTGGCAGGCGTACGCACTACTAGACCCGCGCTCGCCCACGTCGATCGAGTGCGTTCGGTTCACTGAAGGGTCACTGTCACGCGCCGACATTGCCACGATGAACGCAGTCTTGGCATCGGCAGACCCGGCCCAACTCCTGGGACTTTATCGAAACGAGAGCGATGAAAAGTTCGACCGCGTTCGTGAGAAGCGACTCCGATTCCTCCAGCTCATGACCTCGCCGGCACTGGACGAAGAGATTGAAGCGATCCTGCAGCTTCTTCACGCGGTGTGTTGTGACCTCGAGACGCTGGCCTGGAGCGTCGACCGCGCCGAGATCAGGCCGATTCACATCCACGCGCTATTGACGGCATGTCCACGGCTTCGACGGCTGCGTCTCCAGCGCGCACAGCTCCAAGAGGTCGACACGTTTCTCGCAATCTACGAAGCCGGACTATGCGGGCAGCTCGAATCGCTGACGCTCGAAGACTCGATCGTGCTGAACCGGTCGAGCTTGCTTCGGTTCGTGGCGGCGTGCAATGAACCCAAGACCGCCGTGTACCGTGCGCTCAAGGATTTCGCGTACGACAATTACCTCCAAGAAACCTTGCTGGCCGAGATGATCCCCGTCATTGCGCAGAACACGACGCTGCGTTCTATCGGTCTGCGCGTCACGGCATTTGGTCTGGCGCGCCACCGCGCACAGCTCAAGCAGCTCCACCTTGCGCCGCTCGCGAGGCAGCAGCACGCCCCGCTCGCGATCGAAAGCAAGATCGCGTTCCTGCAGGCCGCACTGGGGAAGCTCAACAGCGACGTGTGCGATACCATTTTTGAATTTGCCGGCGAGAGTGTGCGCCGCAAAGTCGTGTGTCTTGTGTATGACTGGATTCGACTGCCGAATCGGTTTGAACTGTAAACATGTTGCGTGTTGAAATAAAATGGCCCACTTATTGATCGTTTTGCATTGACTGCCCATACCTTTCACATTTTTCTTCACACGGTCGACCACAATTGTCTTGGCGCCGACTCCGCCTGAGCTTGCTTCTCCAGACGTAGGTTCAGCGACGCAGCTATAAAATCGCTGGCGTCGCTGGTCGACATTTGAGACAGCAGCCGGTGTACCAATCCAGAATCCTTCAAGACGGGGTTCTCCTTGCGTGCAGGGCTTCCGGGCACGGAAAGCACATACCGTGCGAGCCTGGCAACGTAGGGGTACTTGACGCGCATGCTCTGCCACCAATCGAGAGGGTTGGCCTTGAGCGAAATACGAGATTCGTCCTGGAGAAACGAGATCTCGACTTCGAGGAGATTGTTCGACTTGGTGAGCTCCAATGCCGACTTGGACGACGAAAGAAGCATCTCTTCTTGCGCACACGACGTCAAGTTGGCTTGGAGATCGTCCCACAGATCTCCGCCCGATTCTGCATTCCCATTCGTGTGCGATCCGTTCACGACTCCGTCAGCACCGTGGGCGTCGTGGTCATCGAGTGCAATCGAGTGGTCGGGCAAGTCGCTCAGTCCGTTTTCCTTGCTCTTCGTCTTATTCATGCCGGCGATTTCAGATGCTTCGGACTTCACAACCTCCCAAAACTGCGCCTGCGTCAAAGCGCCCTTAATGATAAACGGACGAGTGCGAGGGTCCAACAACGTAGACGACCACAGCCAATTAAAGCTGGATCGCTGCGGCGGCGACCACTCGTCGGCTGGCTCGACAAAAAGGTATCCAAAAGTCGCCGAGAGCTGTGCGTGCGCCACATGCTTGAGAGCAACCATGTCCTCTGGTAGTTCACTCGTGCTGCCCCCTTCTGACGTCGGACGAAGCTTCTCGAGAAGCGTGTAGACCGAAGGAATGATGAGCGAAGATGTCACATACCTTTCTTCTTGGAGCTTGGAAACTGCATCGGCAAAAGGCTTGAGAAGCGATGAGAGATAGCCGACGCGCTCCCATTCGTACGTCGAGAGCGAGGCTAGTTGCATGAGCTTGGACAAGTCCGACGTACCGTCCTTGTGGAGCTCGAAATACCGCTGCAGCGTCGGCATCATCTTCAGTGTGAGAGCCAGTACTTCATGGATCGATCGAACAACAACCGTGACGCTGCTTGGACCTATCTCGAAAATCTGCGCAAAGGCCTCGCCTTCCAACTCAAACTCGGTCACCATAATCTCGCGCATGACTCGCCGTGTCTCCTTCGACGCTTTAATGTGAGCAACGACATGGAGTACCTTGAGCAAAATGTCTCTAATGGTGTGGCCAGTGAGCACGTTTGGCAGTTCAGTCAAAATGCTCGAGGGCAGTTCGGCGTCCAGCAGCTCGGCAGGCGGCGCGTCACCATCGTCGGTTGTCTCCACGAAACGCGTCGTGTCGAACACGCGCTGGAACGATCCGGGTGAGACGTCCTCGGTGGAGAATTCACTGCCCACCATGAATGGATGCGTGAACGACGCGCCCGTAATGGTCGAGACCATAATGTCTCGAAGCAGACTCGTTATGCTTTCGAGAACCTCGAGCTTGTTGCTCAAGAGAACCGTAGCGAAATGGCTGCGCCGACTTGGCTCGACGACGGCGAGATTGGGGACGTGCTTGTGCGGGGCGATAATTTTGATCGCGCGCTTGAATGCCTCGGCTCGCTCCAGTTGCACAGCCACGGTTTCGCCGGGCGAGTCTACGGTCTGTTCAATTGGAACGGCACACAGGCAGCGCCGGACAATATTGAATTCTTGATCTAACGAGACAGCAAACATGCCAACGATTTGCGTCTGAGACACTTGTTCGCCGTGGGCGGCAGCGGTCCACTCGACCACTTGAAGGTGCACACCGTCCACGGCCTTGAGCTGGGCAACTACGCGGTCCTTGACCTCTTCGACGAGCTTCTTCGACTGGAGCACGAGCGCCTGCTTCCCGAATGCAGTTGCCAGTGCAGTGGCATCCTCCACAAGCGTCGCGCCGACTTGGCACTCGGTGAGCAGATGCCGAAACGCCAGGCTCGAGCACAATTCAAACGGCACGAGCTCATGCACGCACAAAAACGCTGCTGCCTCCCGCACGCGGTCCAAATGGATCGGACGCTTTTCGAGCCCCACTTCGAGAGCCGCTGCGAGCGTCGAGTGGCCTCCCTGCGCAGCCGCACTCATTGACAGTGCATAGTCGGTAAAGAACTGGTCGTTCACGGGCGATTGCTGGCGCCGCGCGCGCTTCACGGGCTTGCGCGGCGCGCTGTCCGAGTTGCCCGAGGCGCCAGCGTCGTCCACATCATCTAGAAAGCGCTGCTCATTCTCTTGCTCATCGGTCGTCACGACGGCGCCACTCGCGACGCCTGGTGTCGGTGGTGTCGCCACCGGCTTCTTCTTGCGGCCGCGCTTGCTGGCGCTCACGAGCTTGTGCATCTGGATCGTCTTTTTTTCGCCCACGTGCTTCTCGTACACGTCCGGGTGGTTTTCCTTCAAGTGGCGCCACAGATTCGACGTCACGCTCTTGCTAAAGCGCACGCATCCCTTGCGCTCTTGTCTGCCTTCGCTCTTGCAGAGCCGACACTTGGCGATCGACGATTCCTCGCGGCGCTTGAGCGACAGCGTGGCCTCAATCTCGTAAAAGCGGTACACGGCCGACATGCTCGCCGGTGGGTGCGCGCTTGGACCGGTCGGCAGCGGCTCGGAGAGCACGTCTTGGGGCGCGAGCGGCGTGTCGTTGACGCCTACGCCAGTTACGCTCACGTGGTCGTCGTGGTCTTCCGTTGCCGTGGAATCGTTGGCGTCCGCGATCGCGTGGCGCCGCAGCAGATCGTCGTCGTCGTCCATGCCAAGCGTGAGCGTGTGGACGCCGACGTCAGCAGCGCTGGCCGCTGCTGGGGGCATCGTCACGTCGCCACCTACATAGAGCGAAGCCTCGGCGTCTTCCATGGTCGTGCCGCCGCAATGGGAAACTTGGCGCGCACAAGAGTGATGGTCTCGGACTTGGGCGGGGTCCCTTCAATTCAATATGCACGATTCCCTCAATTCGATGAATTCCCTCGGGTGCGAAAATGGAGGGGACGGGAAAATGAATCGTGGGGAAAGGCGTGAGGGGAGGAGAACCAAGACCCACGGATTTCCAGAAAATGAATTGCGCATGCAATTCAAATGTGATGTACACCACATGAATGTCATGTGGTCCACAGTGATGATGTACATGTGACATGTGGGACCACGTTGAAGTTGCTTCCAAATCCAAAGGGATCCTGTGGGAAGCGGAACTTTCAGTTCCCCTTTTGGACCGCTCGTACTCAACACCCAAGACCTCAAGACATTAAGGCCATGCCGACTGTGGAGCCGCCCAAGAAGCAACTGGACGAGCAGCGCCGTGCGCCGCCGCAAAAGGACGCGCGCGCCGTTGAGACCCCAGCGCAACCGCGCGATCCAAACGCCGAGAATCTCACAGACTCGGCCACGCTCGAGCGCATCCAGAAGGGCCACTTGGGCAGCAGCAAGGACGAGCACCGCAAGGCGAGTGTGCCGTGAGAGAACAGTGAGAAGCTCTCATCTTTCACGGTGATGTCGTAATTTCACAAGAATAAAAAGGAAAACTCTGGGTTTATGAGAATTCAGTAAAATGGAGCAACCGTCGTTTGTTTCCTCGCCTCGTCTCAATTCATCCGACATTTCGGCAACACTCCGAGCCACTCACCAACGAGACAGCTGAACGATGCCTACCGAAGACCCCAAGAAGCAACCGCCAGCGGCTTCGCCTGCGCCAACGCCATCGGCGAAGTGGACGCCCATCAAGCCGCCGACGTCGGGACCAGCGACCCGCTGCTACGGGTTCATCGATCCGGCGATCAAGAATCCAACGAGCCCGTCCAACTCGACCGAGATCGAATGCCGCGAAAAGTGATGTCGTCGATGTAAGCCGTACGGCGGTTGGACTGACTTGAAATTTGAACAATACGTTCTCAAATTTTCAAAAACGATTCCACAGTTGTTTGGTCTCCTGTCTCACAGCAGGCTAAGTCTCCACTGCGTTTTCTCACTCCATCATTCACCATCGGCAGCTTTGATTCTCAAGTCCTCGGCCATGGGTGGTTCCCAGCCAGTGACATCACCGGCGCAGAGTGCGCGTGGTGCCGACCGCGTCCGCGCGAACCAGAACCCACTTGACCCCAAGTACCAGCACGTCCACAACCCCAACGTGTCAGAGTCGCAACTCGCCGCTGAAGCTGAAGTCGAAAACGTTCGCGACGCACAGCAAGAGAAGCAAACGCAAGACGACGCCAAGGCCGAGAAAGAGCTCAACGAACAACAGCGCAAGCAGTGAGATCCGACAGAAACCACGAGAGGGCTCCGCATTTCCATAAAACAACCATCCAAATTGTATTCGTCTTTCATGTTCTTCTCTCTGGGACACTGTTCTCCTTTGGGACCATGGGCCTGGGACTCGGCGTTTCTAAGCCTTTTGTTCCCCCGACTTTTCTTTCGGCACTCTCCAACTCGACAATGGAGAAACAAGCGAAAGAAGTCAAGCAGCAGGCGCCGGCAGCGACCATGGGGGACCGCGAGCGTGGGTACATGGCGTCCAAGGCCGCGCTCCACAATCTCGACAAGACGCTCGTGCCCGACAACAGCAGCACGGCCACGCAGTCGGACGGAGACGTGATCACGCCGTCGCAGCTTGGGCAACAGGCCAGCGCGTTCAAGGATAAGCGTGACGCGTCGCGTGCCGCGACCAGCGCACCGTGAAAACACGAACGAATCTTCGGAATAGGAGAAAATGAAAAATCCGCTTAGGAGCTTGCTTGTTTGTCTGACTTGGAATTGGCATGTGGCTCGTGCTTTCGCGCGAGATGCTGGCGGTGTAGCGATTGAATCTTTCGCGCAGCGTGGTGTTCGCATAGCGGACTCGTCACTGCGACACCACTAGCCTGGTCAGCAGCAACCGTAGTGGCCACACTCGTCTCATCAGCGTGACTGGGTGCTGTGATCTGCAAAGTCTCTTGTTCGGATGGGGCAGGCTGTGGGGTATCTGCAGCATCGCACTCTTCCGTTTGTGCTGGGGGCACTTTCTCTGCGACCATTCGATGGCGGAGGCTCATGCGTGGTTGGGCCGCCGCCTTTGACTTGGGCTTTGCTTTGTCGGTGGCCATTGGTTCCTTTGCTTTCGCAGGTGCCGCAGCCGACGACGCCGTTGACTCTGATTCTAATGGCATCTGATCTGGCGTGTCGAGCCGTTCTGCACCGTTTGTTTCCACGACGACCACCGTACTCGTCGCGTTACAGACAGCCGCCTCCTCAGTTCTCACCGGCAGCTGCAGTGCCGCAAATCCATCGACAGCAGCGACCGCAGCAGGCTTGGTCTCTTTCCCGCCCTTCGATGCTTCTTGAGCCGCAGTTTCTGGCATCACGAACGGTGTGTGGTGGGACCGTGTAGCCGATTTCGGATTCTTTGGTGGGTTTTGCACCACTCCAGCTCCCAGTACATCAGACGCCAACGCTGTGGCAGCTTCACCAGCAGTATTTGACTCTAACGCCACCTCCGCGGTCGTCACCAGCGAGTGGCGGCTCCTTGATCTCATGACCGATTCCGCGGGTCGAGATGGTGGCGACATCACCGGCGCCGCTGGGCTTCTCGGCTTTGTCATAAACTCCACGTGGGGGTCTCGCCCCTTCTGTTTCGTTGGTACTACTGGCTCGTACCCCCTCGGATTCGAAGCGCTCTCTCCACCTTGTACCACAGCCACCATGGGGATCGGTACGTGGGTCTTGCGGCGCCGCGTCGCGTGGACTTGCACCCAGCACACGGGGCAAAAGTGGAGACTCTCTTCGCACTCTCGGCACTCAAGCACGGCCGCGTGCGTGCCACACTCTTCGCACTTGCCTTTGCGGATCGCACGTCCACGCACCAGTACAAAGTACTGTGCCAAGTGGTCTTGCGCTTTCTGTCGGCCCAGCTTGCCACGCGCGATCCGCTGGATGTGGCGCGCCGAGCATTCTTCCTTGGTCTGACGCACTTTTTGCTGGAGCACACGCTCGCGTGCTTCATGAATACGCCGCGTATTCATTTCGATATGGGTCTCCACACGCGCGACTTGGTTGCGGATCTCGTGCTGCCGTAGCGCGACCGTGGTGTCGACTGCTAGCTTGATCTCTTTTCGCCGGGCCTCGTGGAGTGTCCGCCTGTACAGCTCGTAGAATAAGGGGTTTGCCAGCATCGCGGGCGTGACGTGGGCGTCTTCACTGTGGCTACTGGCTAGTGCGTTTGTACGCCGCAAAAGCTGGAGCCGTCGCTGCTGCAGGCGTTTGTAACTTGTGTGGGACTGCGTCGCGTGCGCTTTCCACCACACAGACGCGAGCTTCTCGTCCATGGGAAGCGGTCGCGTGTCCTGGAGGTGGTCGTCTTGGTTATTCGACTCGTTGTCGGCATCACGATCTTCTAGACAAAACTGGAAGCGGTCCATCGCAGTCAGCTCGCTTGTGTCTGCCGTCTCAGACTGTGGAGACTGGCGAGGTGGTGACGCTGCCGCCGGCGGCGGCCACTGCCACACGCGCTTGTCATTTACCCACGGCGACGTCGCGTATACACGACGAATGTCGCGCTTCTCGCCGGCGAGAAACGTGTCAAACCACTTGTCTTTGGCCAGCACGCTCTCGAGCACGCGCGTGTGGTGGGCCCACGCGCTGCGCTTGCGGTCGTCGCTCCATGCACTCGCGCTTTGTGCCAACGCCTGGGTCTCGGCCGCGAGACGCTCGGATTTCCCACTTCGGTTGGTAGAAGCTGTCAGCAAATGGACGCGCGATTCGTCCAAGAGAAACGCGACGCGGTTGCGGCAGCTCGCACTGAGCTGGGCGGCGTCCAGGTCTCGCGCTTGGCGTCGTGAACGATAGTGCTCGTGGGTCTCATGGAGTCGCTGGGCCGTAGCGTCTCGCAGCGTCACGAGTTCAGTATAGAGTTCTCGCCGGGTCGGCTGGCATCCACCACGCTCACGGGTTTCCCTATCTCTTTCCTTGCGTCCTTGCTGCAGCCATTCGTGGACCTCGGCTCGGCGACGGCCCGCCTTTTGCTGGTCCAGTATGCCCGTCACTCCTGTCGGCAGTTCCCCATACAGTTCCTTCTTCACGATCGACCGTGGCGGCACACTAGTTGTCGCGTGGTAGAGTTCTAGGTGCTTGTCCCTCAGTCCAAACGGGTCAAACGGCCGGCCCAGTCCGCTCACGTCCACGTCCTCGAGCGGCGTCGGGTGGAGCCGCCGCCACTCGCGCTGGATAATGCGCGCGCTGCGGTGAAACTGGAACGTGCGGATCGCGTCCAGTTCCTCGGCGGTCGTGCGCTGCAGCAAGTACAGTTCTTGCTCGCGGTGCCAGAGGCGAAGCCGCCGTCGTTTACTTTCCAGGAGAAAGGATTCCTACAAAAAATCACTGCCAGTTCTCAAAGATTCGCTTTCAGCAGCCCCTGATGGGAGAGAGAGCATCGTACCTGTTCATTGTAGAACTCTAGCAGCTTCTGGAACTCGCGTCGTGTGTACCGTGCACGCTGGCGCGCCTGCAGCTTGGTGACGGCTCTCTAGAAAAGAAGTCGTGAGAAGAAATCCTCCATTGCGCGGCCATTTCCGAGCCGCTTTTGCTAGGACCGCCACGTACGATCACGCGCTGGTCTCGCTGACGCTGCTGAAGGCCACGCGCACGCGCCTGGATTAGTGCTGCGGCTTGGTCGGGCGTCTTCTGCGTGCCCACACCAGCCATTTCGCTGATCATTCCGTCGGGAAATTTTTTAATGGAAAGTGTCGCTTCAGGATTGACGCGGCAGGATTACCTCGCTTCAACGACTATTAATGTCACTACAACTCACTATAAAATCAGTACACTCCCCTTGCGCGCAGTCCATCCATGCTGTGGAAATTGAAAACGATAATGAAACTCTTTTGTGCTGGATGGTGATGCCCTCTTGAGTGTGTTTGTATTACTAGAGAGTTGGCGAGTGTTTAGTTCTCCCCCGAACTCGTCGAGACTATGGACTGGTAAACTACGTCGAACGACACGGAGGGGGCGGAGACCCCGCTCATAATTAAAAAAAAGGCATCATCATCCTGCTGGGAGTATAGTATACGCGCTCGGGCGTTCGCTTTGCTTGGCCGAGTCGACAGTCATAGAGCATGAGGAGGAAGAACTTCTTTCGTTGACACTCGCCACGCTGTACACGACTTAGGAAGCGGCGGCCGTGCGGTCGGCATAGTCAATGTCCTTGATCAGGAAACACGTGTCGTGCATGTCCAAGAGCGGCAGCTCGTCAAACACAAATGGATCCATGTCAAACTCGTCGTCGTCGTCGTCTTCTTCGTCCACGTCCATAATCACATTGACGCTGTCGCGCCCCAAGAGCCGCGTGACCGTCGCACGCAAGACCATGCGTGGTCCATCGGGATCGCCATCCGGATCCATCTCGTCGTCTTCCTGTTCATCGTCCGTCTCGTCACTGTCATAGTCATTCTTGTCATCGTCACTCGCGTCGTCGTCCGACACAATGTGCGAGGTCGCAATCGACAACCGCGTGACTGTGCTACGCATCATGTGGGACGGCAGCCGCGTGCTGGGCCGCACGTCGCCCGTGTCAAAATCAAACTCGATCGTCTCGCCGAGCTCGGCATCATCATCGTCGTCCGAGCTTCGCGCCGTTGTATTGGTCGTCCGAGGACTTCGTTCGTCCTTGGGCGATGGAATGGTCTTGGCGGCGGCAGCGGAACTCGAACTGGCAGTGGCGGTCACTTGTGTACGAGGACTGTTTGTCTGAAGCTTGATCTCGGACAAGGACGCACCACTTGAAGGGGACCCTGACGGTGACGACGATACCGATACGGGCTGCTCGTCGGCAAACTCCATAGCTTCTTCGCCCAGGGGGTCGTCGTTTAAGAAGTCTTCCAATTCGTGGGGCAAAATTTGCTGGGACGTGCGCAGCTCGCGCATCGCGCGCTCCTCGACAGCAGCGTCTGGGATCTCTTTCACCGAACGCTGAGACGTCGTGGGCTTGGACACATGAGGAGACGGCACCTTCCGAGCAGGCACGGCTGCCGGCGTCAGCGTCGACGACAGCGAGACTGCCGGCATGGGCACTGGTACAGGGATGCTCAGCTTGGGCGTCTCCTGCATGGAGGACTCGCGAGCCTTGGGCGCGTTCGGAGACTCTTGAAACGTCGTAGGTTTGGACCACCGAGGAGACAGCGTCTCCCACGACGATTCCCAGGCATTCACAGGATCTGGCTGGATCGTCAACGGCAAAGTCTGCGGCGGCACAGCAGTGGTGCTCTTCTTGCGACCAGGACGCGTGAGCTCGCGCGTGGCAACGGGGCTCTCGGTCAGCGACTCCCGGGACGTAATGGGCGAAGCCCTTCTACTCACAGGAGAAGATGCCGCCCACGACGATTCCCGCGTACGCGCGGGTTCTGGCTCGAGGGTAGACGGCGGTGCGTCTGGGTATATGCTGTGGCTCGACTTGCGCGCGTACGAGTCCTCCCGCATCGATGGGTCCCGTGGGACGCCTGGGGGCTCTTTCGAAGACTGGTTAAACGTCATGGGTGACGCCCGACCAACAGGAGACGGCGTCTCCCACGACGACTCCCACGTACTCACGGGCAACGGCTCGGATACGGGCATGCTTGTCTCGCGAGTCCTCTGCCGCGACTCGCGAGATGACTTCCTGGTCGCCACAGGCTCTGGCTCAATGTGCTCTGGTATCTGGACACTTGGCGCACGACTGGGCTTGACCATGTATTTGCTCGCGAGGAAATCTACCATACAAATCCCAAGTCAGTTATTATCGTCTTCCCCACAAGATCCCTCAAAATCCCCAACATACCGAGTTCCGTGTCGCGGCTCGAGACCGAGAAATCGGTCGCACGGCTCATGCCCGTCGATCGGTCGTGGCCGCTCAGTCCCGTCAAGCGACTGCTCGCGACACTCACGCCCGTGTCTCGTATTGCGGCCGTGGGCATTGTTGGCGTTGGCGTGGGAATGGTTGGCGTTGGCGTGCGAAGTGTTGGCGTTGGTGGTAGATCGTGTTTGTTGGTATGTGGTGACGACATCGACTCGGAAATGATAAACGAGTCGTTGAAGCTCGGGGTATAGGGATTGACGGCACTGTCGTGGTTGTGGGAATTGTCCGAGCTGATCGAGTCGCTCGCAGTTGTCGAACCGCTCGCGCGCGACTCCAACAAACTCCGCGATAGCGTCGACGACCGACGGAACGTGGCCACACCTCCTATGGGAGGCGCAATGATCGCACCACGGCGATTAGACCGCGGGAGAGGAGACCGCATCGGCGTCGGGGAAATGTTGGACGACGTCGTGCGGCGTGGGTGCTGGTAATATGTGTCCCTCTCTTCTGCTGTCGTGTTTGTGGGCGTGATGGCGTTCGCGTAAGATGTGTTGGACGAACGAGACCGCGGGAATGGCGACGGAGACGACGCCGAAAATGTGTTGGGCGAAGAGGACGGCGTTGACGCTGACGTGACCAGCGAGAGCCGCATTTGTATCCGCAGCTTACCGGCGGGTTTCCTGCTATTGTCGAATAAATTAATCCACCGGTCCATGGTCGAGTCCGTTGGTACGTCGCTGAGCATCACAGAGGCGCCGCCGACCGCCGGCGCCGACATGAGCCGAGCGCTTTTGATGCGGAAATGGACCACTTCATGGGACGCGTCCACGACCGGCAACTCGAATTTCTCATTCCATACGGGCTTGCCGTGGGGCGACTTCTGAACCTTCGTTGTGACAATGCGCGGCGGCAACGTCGCGAGTGGATCCTCCGACGATTCCAGCGCGTTGGCGCGGGCCGAGCCCTGGAGAAGCCGCTTGAGACTGGCGCGCGCGGAGCCTCTGGATGGTGTCTCACCCTCTTCGATGGTCACGCGGCAGAAGGTGCCCTGGGAGGAGACATGGCGCAGGTTCTCAGCTGCGTAGACCCTCAGCAGGAGTCGGTACTTGCGGCGCGACGGCGACGACGCGCGCCGGCGTTCCATCGAGTACTGCGTCCCTTATCGGTTGGTTTGGTCGCAAGTGTTGGGGAATATGGACGCCAACGACAAACGGGAACACCAACAACGTGGGGAAGGAAGGCTGTTTTGTTGGAACGTCGTTGGCGTTTTTTGCTGGTTTGGCTTGGTTTTTCGCAGGTGCGAAAAATATAAACGAGGCCCTTCTTGTTTTCTCCACTTCGATGTCCATCGCAGATTTGGCGGGCCCTTGCCCTGATTGGGCACCAGTGGGTTGTGGAGTTGTGCGAAAGGAGATGAACCGGAGATCACAGCCATCGGGATTGGGGGAGGGGCGAGATGGGGCAAGGGGTCCGATCCGATTCGACACGCTCTCTCGCGGTTCCTCTTCACCAGGCGTCAGCAGCTCCAAGGATTCTAATTTCCAAAACACGATTCCAGAAACAACAATAAGATGGTACACGGAATATTGTGTCGGCTCAGTCTACCTTCTTCTGGCACTGAGCGAAAGATGAAGCTTGGCATTTCGCCGTAATCGGGTATTGACTACTGTCAAGGAACGCAACATTGGACAATTCAATTAGCCAGTTCTAGCCAATAGAAGCACCTCTGGTCCGTACCTCTCTCTTCACATCGTGGCCGGAAAGCAAGGAGATGACAGCTTCTCGAACCTGTTGCAATCCCGCTGTGTTCCCTGCGGCATCGCAATTGGCATCCCGCCACATAACGACGACGGTCCCAGTGTATAATACGCTTGGACTGACTATCAGCCTGACGGGTTGCTGTCAACACACCCAAGGATTGCCTTCCAGCAGAAAGCTCCCTCGCCACGATCTACAGATGTTGGTTTCTGTACTGACTGGAGCCAACATCGCTCTTGATTCTGAGAAGAGGGATGGAGGGAAGGATGCCCACCCTCATCATCACCGTGTCAGTCTTTCTGTACAAAAACCTTTTTTGCCGTTGCTTCAACTCGCCAAAGGGAACGGGAATTTTGGTCACACCATAGAATCTCTATTACTCACCACGACGCGTCAACTCCTATCGAATGGCACCACGCACTCGGAAACAGATGCCGCCAATGTTCTTTGACCCTACGCCGTCCAGACGCCTTCTTCCGCCTTCCAGACCACCCACTCGTCAGTGCTTTGGGTGTAAGCTCCATCTCACAACAGCAAATTCAAGTCTCCTTGTCCAACATGGACTCCCCAGATAGATCTGTTGGCTCACCAATGACAATGGCAAAAAACCGGTTACGAAAAGTCGCCAACAAATTGGTCAAAGCCCATCCCATCACGCAATTAATGTATCCATTTTCAATTCAAATTCACACAATGTATTACTTTTACGATACAGTGCAATCTACTATCCCGTCTTGCGTTTATTCGTCCGTGTCCGAGTCGAAGTTGAATTCATCCGACATGCACGAGTCGTCGTCGCTCTCGTCATCGGACGGTAGGTGGTCCAGTGCGACCGCCTGCAGCTGGGCGCGCGTGAGCGTCGACGCCATACTCACCAGCATGTGATCCCCACGCAGGTTCTGACGACCCACTGAAGTGGAAGGAGCGTCCGACTTGGTCTCTGCCTCGACAGAGAAGGCGACTGTACGAGCGGCCGATGGGGGTGCCACGCTCACAGCTAACGCCGCGGGCGGCGACGCGACTGGCGGGACGGGTACCTTGGGTGAGATCTCGATAGCTTCACTGGTCGAAACCGGAATGACAGCGGGCGACTTGGTTGCTTCCGGCTCAATTTGTTTAGCGGTTTGCTCGAGCTCGTCCTTGGCAGACACGCTCACTGTGAGAGCAGCGGTTGGTGGCGTCACTCCCACAGTCGCCGGCGCGATAGGGGGCGCGACTGGAGGGACTGGCGTCTTCTTGATTGGGACATCGACGACCTCCTGAATGGAGACCGGCGACGAGACCTTGACAGTTTCACTGGTCGCGACCTCGACGGCAGGGGTCAACTTGGTTGCTTCCGACTCGATTTGTTTAGTGGCTTGTACAAGGTCTCCCTTGGCAGACAAAGTGACTGTACGAGCGTCTGTTGGTGGCATCACGACCACTGTCACTGGTGCGGGCGGCGGCGCGACTGGCAGGACCGGTGTCTTGGTTGAGATCTCGACCACCTCCTGTTCGGTGACCGTCAACGACACCTTGACAGTTTCACTTGTCGAGACCTCGACGGCAGTGATCGGCTTGGTCGCTTCTGCCTCAGTTTCTCGAGCATCTTGCTGGCACCCTTCCTCAGTAGTGGACGCCACTGTGCGAGCAGCCAATGGTGACGTGACTTGCACAGTTACCGGTGCGGACGACGGCACAGCAGGCGAAGGTGGTGTCGTGGCTGAGATCTCGGTGGTCTCCTGTACGGAGACCGCGGTTACGACGTTCTTCTCAACCACAGGGTCGTGAGGGCGTGCAACCGAGAGTAAGGAGACCGGCGAGGCTTTGCCGCAGTTGTCGACATATTCACGAGTTGTGGCGAGGCTATCGAGTCTTGACTGCGCGGTCGGCGCGCTCGAGTGGTCACTTGTGACCGAATCCACGCGTACCAAATTGGTTTCCACAACAGCTTCCTCGACAATTACCGTCGTGGTTGTGGTTATGGTCGCCGCCACCTTCGACCTGTCGAGTTGATCCACAGTCTCGATGACGACAACCTCATCGTGTGTCTCCTCTTCGCTACTCGATGAGGAACCGGCTTCGACAAACGGATTGACGGGTGCTGGCTCGGCTTCTTCCACTATGACCGTGACCTTTACGTCCTCGACTGTGGATGAGGAAGTCGCTGCCGCAGCCTCGGATGTCACATGAGCCGAGGGGACGACAACGTTCGAGTCAGAGCTGCGCGGCGTGTCGTCCTCGTACGGCTCGACTAACATATCGGCCATGCTAACGAATCGTCGCATCTCGTGCGTGGAGCTTTCCATCGGTTCTGAAATCTCCAACGACGCCGCGCTGTTGCACGAGTCCATCGACACGCGCGCCTGCGACTCACCCACATCCTCGCTCCCCCGTGGAGATGCATCGTACATGTCGCTAATACTCGACACTTCCGAGCCGCGGCGCATTGCGTCCGAGAAGTCACCATACGTAGAGCTGGCTTCGGTCCACGCTACAAACTGAGCTTCGTCTCGGGCGGCCACCGATGACGACTGGCTGCGTCCGGCGGTACTCAAGTTATCGTACACGGCGTTACTGCTGCGGTCAACCGTGTCCTCTTCGCTCGCCGACGAGTAGCGCCGCGGTGCAGGCGCCTTGATATTCAACACGCTCGGAATATCACGACTATCAAAGTCTTCTTGGCGATCGTCTTCGCTCGACGACGAGTACCGCGCGGCTTCGGCGACTGCTTCAGCATGCATCTCGGCATTGTCTCGGTGAACAACGATTCTCTCGCCACCGGCACTGGAAAGACTGCTGGGTCGCGTGAGATCTGTGTACGACGATGGGTGATCGTGATCGTACGCTTCGCCGGCAGAAGAGGAAAAAGAACTACGACGTGTCTCCTCGCCCTCGCGGCCGCCGTCGAAGTCACGGTCTCGCGCTTGATCACTGAACAACGAGCTGCTGCGAGTCGTCGAGGTCTCCATGTTGTCGGCTTCGTAGCCGCTCGAGCGCCCTGCGCCGCTAGACGGTGATCCCAAGAGATCTTCCATCGACAATCGTTCCTCGTGCCGGTTGCCTTCATTGCTCGAGTACGATCCACGTGGCGAACCAGTGGTGAAAGTATCTTGCTGCTGCCTTGTGATCTCCACACTCGACGTCGACGAGATGCGTTCCGACACGAATGTGTCAGTTTGGCTGGACGGCTCGGCTGAAATAGACGAGTGAGGCGACGCGTCTGACGCTCCTTCAATAAGATCGGAAATCTCGCTGAGCACAGACACTCGAGGAGGCGACGACATCTCGATCGAATCTTGCGCCGGCGCAGGAAGAATTGCGACCCCCGTGACCGTCTCAGTCGCTGGTTCCATCTCGTCTTCCACCGAGCCGTCGCTGACAAACGAATGACGTGCCAACGAATCACTCACAAACGAGTGGGCGTTGGTCTGTTCGTTGACCCATGACGTCTGCGAAGACGAAAGACGGTAGCGAGGCGACGCAGCGTCCGATTTTTCATCGACCCATGACGTACGCGGAGACACTGGACGCCTTGAGGCTGTCGAGGTAGCGCTCTCACTCACCCAGGACGAACGAGTATTTTGGTCAATGGCACTCGACTGACCAGCTTCACTTACCCAAGAATGACGAGGGGACGCGGGTTTAAAGGTTTCGGCCTCACTGATCCACGAAGTTCGAGAGTCGGGGACCGGACTGGCTGCCTCTCTGATCCACGAAGAACGAGGAGACACTGTCGCAGGCGGGCCGGACGCATCGACAAAACTTGTGGTCTCCTGCTCACTCACCCACGACGTTCCCGACCACGACTTGTCACGACCGGTGAGGCGAGCAGGAGCCTCGGAGACAGTTTCACTGACCCACGAGTGACGGGCGGCCGCCGCTCCTTCGTCGTCACCGGCGTTATCACCATCCTCACTGACCCATGATGTGCCCGACCACGTCTTGTCCCGAAGACCAGGGCGACGAGCCGGGGACTCGGTGTCGGCGTCACTCACCCACGAGTGGCGAGGCGATGATGAATTAATCACAGCTTCGGCGTCGGCATCTTCTCCCATCCACGAGGAACGAAGACCCGTGGCGTCAATAAAGCTTGTGTTGTCCCTCTCGCTGATCCACGAGGTACCCGACCATGACTTGTCACGGCCCGTAAGGCGCGCGACGGGTGGTGCACCGTCTTCATGGATCCACGACGTCCGTGCCGTTGTGTCAGCCACGGCGTCAAACGAGTCGGCGCTTTCACTGGTGGTCGAGTGCGAGCGTGGCTTTTCCGGGACATCAGCCGTCTCCGCAAAACTGCTACTTTCCTGTTCGCTGATCCACGACGTGCCAGACCACGATTTGTCTCGGCCTGTGAGCCGAGCGGGTGTTTCAGACGTGGCGTCGCTCACCCACGAGTGACGTGGCGATGCGGTATCACCCTCGTCCTCACCAGGAACGTGGGACTTGCCATCTTCACTGACCCACGACGAGCGTGGACCTGTGGCGTCTATAAAGCTCGAGTTGTCGTTCTCGTTAATCCAGGACGTTCCTGACCACGTCTTGTCACGCCCAGTAAGACGAGCTCGTGGTTGCGCGGTCGCGGCCGTAGAATAGACATCGGACTTGTCGCTGACCCAGGAATGGCGCGGAGACGACTCCTCGTGAGTGGCGACCGCGACCACGGCGCTCGCTGAATGCTGCTCTTCACTGACCCAGGAGGTACCCGACCACGACTTGTCGCGTCCAGACGTCGTCTTCGATACAACAGGAGTGGCAGTGTGAGTCTCTGGTTGCTCGCTGACCCACGACGAACGAGGCGAGGCGTCCTTGTGGGGAGTATGGTCGCCAGTGGCAGCCTCGCTAATCCACGACGTCCCGGACCACGTCTTGTCACGGCCAGTCATCCGCGCGGTCGCAGACCCCGCCACCTCCTCGCTGACCCACGAGGACCGAGGCGACACATCTTGACCGATAGGCGTGCTATCACTCACCCACGAATTTCTTGGAGACGAGGGGTCCTCGTGCACCCCCGATACTCGCGTCGGACTCGACGCACTGGCGACGTCGTCGTCGATGGATTCATGTTGGTTCTCTCCATCGGACGAGAGCGAATCACGCGGCGTGCCGTACGAACCATTTTTCTCGCCCCCCACGTAATCTTCCGAGTGACGACTCGAGTGGTTGGGTGACGCTGATTCTACAAACAGATCCGCATCGTAGATCTCCACAGGGATGCCTTCCTGGATACTGCCGGAACCTGTACTGTGCAGGTCTTCAGGTTTCTCTTCATCATCATCCGGGTACGGCAGCTGCAGCTGTAGCTCTTCACTCGACGAGCTCGAGTACCGTTGGTTCCACACATCTTTTCCCTCTTCAATGATCGCGACAACCTGGCCGACGGCCACGTCACTCGAGATGTCACTGTGCGCCGGACTGTTGGTGGAAGTGGCTTCATCCACATCGTCGTACGATGTCGTCGTGACAGTACTCAACTCGAGCATGTGCTCCACGTCTTCTTCGGGCATGACCACCTTCTTTCTTCGCAGGATCTCGACCGACGCGCGGCGGTCAACGGCTAACTTGGAATCAGTGACCTCTGGTGACGGCTTCAAGTCATCCACCTTCAGTGAGTCTCTGCTTTCGACCACTACTGCTGTCGCCGACTTTGCGGTAAACGACGTTGAGTGTTCTTCGCTGGAAATGTCTTCAGTCAGCGGCTCCAAATACAGCGGCGATTTGGGCGGGACCAAGTCATATGGGTCGACGTCTTCGTCCGAGGATTCGCCCATGAGGTCGCTTTCCAAGCGGTGTAATTCGGCGACACGAGGGAACGCTGTCTCGTCATCGTCGTCGCTTTCCAGATCCGTGAGCCGTGGGTTCGTCGCGGGCCTGTACATCTCGTAGGTCTCCTCCTTAAACGGCAACTTTTCTTTTTCCTTGAGCGGCTCGTCCTCGGGCTCGTACCGGTAGGTACTCAGAGTCGCATGCTGCTGCTGCTGGTATTGATTGCCATAACCATTTCCATTCTGCAGGGCCGCTGGTGCTGCCTGCGCCGGACGCGACGGCGGCGTGTACTCGGACGGCTGCGACGAGAGCGACGATGGACGCTGGTACATGGACGCCGAGCTGCCCGAGCTGCGCTGGTCCATACTGCGTCGCACGTCCTGGCGACGCGGGTCCTGACTGGGCGATGGCTGGCCAACGGCCGCGAGCGGCGCCTGCGGAAACGTAATCATCATCTGCAGCCGCAGCTTGCCGCGGCGCTTGCCTCCTTTCTGCACGGGGAACCACTGGTCCACCGGTCGCCCGGTCGGGATCTGGTGGAGCGGAATCGCACAGGCGCCGACAACCGACACGTGGAGCATTTTTTTGCTCTTGAGCCGAATCGTCAAAATCTCGCTGCGGCGATCAAAAACGTCAATCGTAAAGGTCTCGTTCCACGTCGGTAAGTACGTCTTCTTGTCGCTCTTCTCGACGTGCGTGTGGAACGACCGTGCCGGTGTGGCGCCTTGGTCGCTGCCGCGCGACGTGTCGGGCGACGTCGCGTCGCTATTCGCAGTCGACGACGACCCACCACCGCCGGCACCGCCCGAGCCTTTCGTGCGGTCGTTCGCGTCGACATAGACTTTGCAGTACGCGCCGTTGGCGGCCGTGTCGAGCTCGGCCGAGTAGACGCACACCGAGAGCGTACAGATTTCCCCGCCGACCATGGTTTGGGTCAAATTGAGACTTGTAGGGCTCTCTGCGCGCTCGTTTCCACGCGGTTCGCTAGGGAATTGTCTTGCGCGTCGTCGACGGGAGCGGGGGTACGTGTCGTAAAGGTCAGAGAGCGTCTCTTGCGCCTATCGAGACGCGGGGTATACGGATACGGATGATGGAAAACGCCGCGTCTTCACCAACCGTCTGATTGCAGATTGAGGGAGTTGCCGTGTGCTCGCACGTTGTTGTGCCTCCTCTCCCACAGCAAACACGCCCTGAGTTTTCCGCACACCCCTCGAGTCGACCGGTTGAACCCACAGTGGACGAAAAGCGAGTCGCAAAAGCGCTTTTTTGGTAAATAAGCTTGTAAAAAGCGCTTTATTTTTATAATATGGACCAAAATGCGCTTTTTTGAGCGAAAAATCCTGCACTGGCCACTTGGTGGGTGGGAAAAATCACGGTTGTGACGCGTGAGATTTGGAACCTTCCGACCACACAAAAAGTGGGACCCGTCGCTTCAGGCAGGTGGACGCGCTTTTCGCGGAATGTTGTCCTGTCGCGCCGAATGATTCTCAACACTTACCTGATATTCAAAACGTTAAGAACATACGATCTTCGTGCAACATGGCTACACTTGCTCCTCACTCCGTCTCAGAAATAGTAGGTGGGCTGCTCCTTCTCCTTCATTTGTGCGACCCTGGCCGAAGCTTCGTGGATCTTGCGGCCAATGAATCTGCCAATCGGCGCGAGGCTCTGGAGCGTGTCAACTGTGTCGGCCACAGTCTCCGCGGAGAATTCTACGTCGTCGTCGGCCACGGCTAAATTCGCGACGTTCATCGCCGCCTCCATGACCTGGCCCATGGAGAGTTGGTCGCTGTGACCGGATCCAGTTTTCTTGGAGATCTGACCGGGCGTGAGCACCTTAATCAGACCGTCATTCGGTTTGTTCTTGGACTTGTCCTTTGTCTTCTTCATCTGAGACTTGCGCTTCTGGTCCTCATCGTCTGACGAGGAATATTGCGGTTGCTGTTTGGCTTTCGCGTGCTTCTTCTTGGACTTGCGCGCGTGCTGTTCATTGTCCGACGACGACGAGGATGACGACGATGACGAAGAATCCGACGACGACATCGAAGACTTGCGGTGCTTCTTGCTCTTGGACTTGGATTTGTCCTGGTCGAGTACGAGCGAGCTGCGACGGTCTCTGTTGTTCTCGATCGACATTGACTGGCGGAGCTTCTTGCGCTTAAGCAGCTTGAGCTTGAGCTTGGCCATCTTGCGGACAAACTCGTGCTCGTCTTCGGTATCGAGCTCATCCGAGGCGTCCGAGTCCGAGTCAGAGGGTAATGCATCCTGCACGACTTCGTCGATCACATCGCGGAGCGACATGGTCGAGTGGCGACGGCGGCTTTCGATACTCGATCGCCGCATCTTCATGGCGGGTGTCGACTTGCTACTTCCACGAAGTGGCTTGCCTTCCATGTCCGACAAACTACCGTCATGGTCGTCCGACATGAGCACAGTCATGCTGCTCGATGTGCGCGACTTGTTGTCGAGGTTCTCGGACTGATTATCGGACGACATGGATTTCGTCTTCTTGCGCATCATGCTCTCCGCCAGCAGTTTCTTGGCCAGTTCGTCTTCTTCGAGCTGCTGCTGGGCCTTGCGGCGACGCTTTTCTTCCTTTTCGCGCTCCTTCTCGGCGCGTTCAAACGCGAGCCGTTCCTCTTCCAAGATGCGGCGCTCTTCTTCTTCAAACTTGCGCCGCGCGTGCTCTTCCTCCTCGATACGGAGCTTCTCCATTTCTTGCTCGATGCGACGCTTCTCTTGCTCGAGCTTTTCGCGGTGCTGGCGCTGGCGCTCTTCGTCCTCTAGCACGGCCTGGGCTCGACGATCGTGCCAGCTCGGATCGTGCTCGCTTGTCGCACGCTTGGCCGTCTTGGCCTCCTTGACGGGACCTTCGCTGTCCTCACGGCCCGGCTGGTTATCGCGGATCATGAGCTGCAGGCGGATCGTGCCGCACTGCGTACTCCCTTTGAACAGTGGAAAGTTTTGGTCGATCGTCGTGTTGGTCTTGAGTTGCTTGAGCGGGATCGCACACGACCCGATCGACGGACTGTAGAGCTGGTGCTGGCTCTTGACACGGATGCTCAAAATCTGCTTCTTGATGTTATCAACCGGCACTTCAAACTTTTGGTTCCACATCGCTGTGGTCTTGAGCTTGGAATTGGTGACCTTGGTGTGGAACGCGCGGTGGTCCGGAAGCGGCTTGTCGTTGAGCAAGTTCGACATGTTGGTCGTCGACGTCACGACGGGCGTGTCGCCAATGTAGATCTTACAGTACGACGCCTGCGACGTTGAGAACTGGAGCTTGTTGGCAGAGTGGACGCGCAAAAAGATCGTGTGGCGCGCGCCAGCCCAGCCCGAGCCGGCAGCAGAGGCACCGCCGTTGGACGACGACGTCGAGTGGCGAGAACTCATTCGAGATGTGGCGACTTTGCGGAGACTTGGAGAATGACCTCACCTCATGGAGGAAAGCCAGGCGACTCTTCACGAGACAGCATTAAGCAAGCCTCCTCCAGACACTTGCTTGGCCTCCTACCCATCTGCCCACAGCCTGTAATCCAGCATTCACTCTGTTGGCTCCCCCTAACACCCCTGAATAGGATCTGGGTAAAACCGATCTGGAATTCCAGGCTGTTGTGTACTACGTAGTATTCGATGTAAAAAGGGGTATTACTGAAAGATTGTACCCAATACTCCAGCAGCAAAGTCCCATGGGTTGAAGGCAAGAAAAGAAGAAAAAAAACGCACACTGATGACGGAAGGGTTCATACTGACCACATCGAAGTCCAGCGGCCGCGACCCCGACTTGTTCAACAAGTGGGGTCGCGAACAGGTTGTTGCCCCGCACAACGCCTGCCTTGAATCTCACAGAGTTTGATGTTTGTACAATACTGTGGTCCAATGGATTCCAACACTGCCGCTTCTGTTCCCAACTGACCACAGTCGGCCCTCACGTACTGGACACTGCCGCCGTGGTCGGCACCTTTGACGCAATCACGGGAGCCGCACTCGGCTGCTGAATCCATTTTTCCTGTTGGTCCTTGGCGTTCATGTGGTTCTTGTTCTCGATCTTCTTCTGCTGAAATGGTTCTTGCTCTTCGTCCTTGTCCTTCGATTTTTTGTTCTCGATCTTGTGGTTCTGGAGGAACAGGTCTTCTTCATTGTTGCCTTTCTTGTATTCGCGGGGTAGCTCATCGGGGTCGGTGGGCAACATGATGACTTTCTTGCCGCCGTCCGTGCTGTGGCTAAACGTGCCCGACGCGATTAAGCGGTTAATCGCGTCCTCGGCCGACTGGTTGGCCGCGAGCGCCGTCTTGATGTCGGCCTGCAGGTCTGACTTGGACCGCTCCGTAAGCTTGTCGGGATTGGCAATCGGCGAAAGTACGATCTGGATGCGCAGACTCGCGACCTCGCGCGTGCCCTTGAGCAGCGGGATCCACTTGTCGACGCTGCGGCCAATTTTGAGTTGCCATAGCGGGATTGCGCACACGCCCAACACGGCCGGGAAGAGGCGGTGCTTGCTTTTAACACGCACGCTCAAAATGTCCTTGGACATGTCGGGCACGATCACATCAAAGTTTTCGTCCCAAAGTGCAGCGGTTTCGACGTCAGCCGGCGCCGGCACGGTGCGCGTGCGGAAAACGCGGTGCGTTGCGTTTTCACCGGCACTCCCCGCCGTGTCCTTGTCGCCGTGCTCGCCGTCGCCAGTCATTTTGCTGAAGAGGCTCTTGTCACTGCCATTGACCATGGCCGTCTCGCCTACGTACAGCTTGCAGTAGATACCCTGAGAGAACGCGCCGCAGTGGAGCTGCTTTGCCGAGTGAACGCGCAGCAGCAACCGCGCGGGCGTCGCCACTACAGACGCTGGGGACTTGCTGGACTGGGGTCTAGCCTTGCGCTTGTCGGCTGCGTGCTTGTCATCCTTGGGCTTGTCAGCATTGTGTTTCTCGTCCTTGCGCTTGTCGTCCTTGCGCTTGTCGTCTTTGGCCTTATCGGCCTTGCGCTTGTCGTTCTTCGCTTGGTTCTCGTCGTTGGGCTTCTCGTCCTTTTTGGTGTGGGACAAACGCGCTAACATGATGGAGAGTGGCGGGCGCTGGAGCTGCTGCGAAGTCTGCGAGTAGCGCTGGGTTTGCTCCTTGTGTGTGTTGTAGGAGAAGCAGTCTAATATCTCTCTTTTCCCGGTGGGCGGACGGTGGGTGGGTGAGTACTGTCGGCTGTACCCAAAGGCGAGTTCAGTGTGTAGCAGATGGCAACAATGAAAATGGGCGACAATGATCGCCATGCCGCGCCATGAGCATTGGATCTCGTGCATGCATCCATGGCGCCGACAATCTCCAGCGCATTTGTAATGGCTGCGTCGCCAATGCCGCTATCACTCACGTACATCCTCCTTGCCAAACTTCCTTTCCGTCCCCCGAAGGTGTTCAGCACCGCGAGATGGGCGGTTGAGCGCAACAGAGGACTATCAAGACCTCATACACCGTTTTACATCAGTTCAACCCATTATAAGTAGACCGTAAACAATCCAATTCGGGGCAAAACACAGATTTAGAGGGAACATAGCCCCTGGTAAGTGGAGCCGACGGCAGGAAGATCTCAATGGAGACGTGTCACGGACTGGTGGGTACGAAGAAATTCGGCCAAATTTTCACGCCACTTGAGTGAGTGTCCAATGGCAACCCGTCTGCTTCTGAAGTGCTGAATTCGGAACTTTCGACGTCAATTCGGAAGCAAAAGTCAGTTTGGAAGACATTCCGAATTCATCATTGACGCCAAAAAACAGAGCCATGCAGTAAGTGTGACGGGGGTTGGAAGAATGGGGGAAGGTGGGAGGGGGGGATGCGAGTGTCCTCGACTCGCCGACTTGAGAAGCGCGGGGAGCCACCATTACTCACGCCCCCTGCGTCGCCACTCGCCTAGCATCCATGGGGATGCGACGCGTGTTGAAGACGATTGCAGTGACGAAAGTGTTCAGCATTGCACTTGTTTTTTCCATGGTGGAGGCGGGAGATAAATCCAGGGGCCAAACAAGCAAGATGGACGGATGGATGCTGGTACAGTGTATCTCTCCCACGTGTATCTCGTCACGTGGCCGCGTCGTGGTCAAGGTGCTCGCCCGTGGTTTGGAGTTCGCGGAGAAGCTGCCGTAATCGGGCTTCACGGTCGTGACGGGTCGTGGCCGGTGGAGGATTGTTTGGTGGCGGATGCCATGGCGTGGGGTTGCCCACACGCGCGTTATTCTCGACGCCTTCATCGTTCTGTTCCGACGGAAAACGAGATGTGTCGTAGGTGTTGCTGCTGGTGGATGATCGCGCAGAACGTTGGCGTGGAGAACACGGTTTCTCACGGGCAATGGCGTTGAGCGACGCTCGAATCTCTTCCATGCGTCGATCGAAATCTACAGGCAAATGAGATCTCAATACGTTGGTGACAAATGCAGATTCGTTGGTATCCAATTGATGGATACACCACGCACCGTCAAAGACGTTGGCTCTCGAGCTTGGTGCAGACGAACTTGCTGTGCTTGGTCGGGAAATCGTTGGGAGATCGGACGGGAGGGAGGATGAGCACACGTCTGAGACTGATGCGGGCAGTGAAGACGACGCAGAAGAAGAATCGTCGTCATCGTTCGAGAGCGCCGACAGCGTTGGTTCCCATCGTGGCGTCGTCTGCATGGGGTGGGAAGTGTCGGATGATGCCCGTGAGGACACTAGGGACGAGTCTGTACTGATCGTCGACTCTTCAACCGACCAGTCGTTGTCATTCGAACTCGTGGTTCGCGACGAGATCGAAGACACGTCCGCCGAGGAAACGCTGGTTCGACGAGTTGGCGTCTCCTCCCTCATCTGTCGCGGTAGAGCCAAACGATTAGGATCCGAAGCCGCGTCCACCCACGCGGCCGTGATCGCTTTAAAGCGCTGCCGAAGATCCGTGAGCTGCGCAAACGTTTCGTTCGCAAACCTGGCAGTGTCTTGGGCGACGGCGGAGTTGAACGCGGGCATGCCCGACAGCGCATCGCTCTTGAATAGGTCGCGGTGCAAGTCTACCATCTCATCCACACGTGCAAACACTTGCCGCATGTCGCGGCGAAAGTCGTAGAGCTGTTCTCGTTGTTGACGAGGTGAAATCGTGATCGTAGATTCCATCAATGAAGATACTGTGGTTGCGGTCTCGATCTCTGGTGTAGACGTCGATGTGGATAAGGATTCGTCCTCGTGCCCACGCGCGGCGCTGCTGTTCGTCGTCGTGTTAGGACTAGAGTCTAGTGTTGATTGGAGATATGTCGACGACGGTGTCGACTCGGGCGATGGATGGCTGCTTGACGTGTCATTGCTGCTGGTCGGAGTATACGGCGGCGTCCGAGTAGACCGCACAATTGAAATGGGCGTGTCGGTGACGGACGGCGTAAACGGCGGCGACGTGAGTACCGTACTCGCATCGCTGCGAACTGTGCTTGCAGGACTAGCATATCGAGTTTCATCGCGCGGAGGTGACCAGTCGACTGGCGAGTGTGTCCTCTGGTTACTCTGCCGCGTGGTCTCCTCTTGAATCGAGGCGGTCGTTGTCGTATTGGTTATTGGACGTGGTTCTCGTTCTCTTTCAAAAGCAGAAAAGCGTGCACCCAGCTCTGTATCCGATATATCTCGATTCATATGTAACGTCGGCAAGGGTTCGTCGGTGCGGCGAGCGCTTGGTATCGCGCGTGGCTGTGGCCGTTGTGAACCAAGCTCTAGTTCGAGAACGCGGTTGGGCTGCCGCATGGGCCGCGGTGCCGGCGCTGCAGCACGTGCTGCTGTCTCACCCACTCTTCGCCCGTAGGAATACATTGAAAACTCTTCTCTCGCGCGAGCCGATGTACTACCGGTCGAGTCGTAACGATTCGTCGGTTGCAGCAAATTGTGCACATCGTTGCGGAGCTCGTCGCCCGACGAGAGCCGGCGACTAGCTGGATTCGCTGCAGCTGAGCGATCGCGCAGGTAGACCCCAAGCGAACTGGAGACGCCATTACGGACGTCCACATCCACATTGCAGTCACTCACGTCCATCTGACGTGGCAGCGGCCGTCGCGCGGCACGGCCGTCATAGTCCATGTTGTGTATTGGTGACCTTGAAGCGTCGCGAAAAGAATCGTTGCCGTTGGTACCATATTACTGGTACATATGATCCTACTTTTGATTGGTCAATATTTGAATATTTAGACCAATGAAACAGCGTTCGTTCTTGGCCGGTTTTTCTGAGGCCAACGACGGTGATTGAAGACAACCAGTCCTGGAAGAGGACGCGAAAATGCCCCAAGAATTGCCGCGCGCCGCGCCGTCGGCTGCGAATTGCGTGCGCCCCGGGGCGCCAGTGAATCTCGCCGCACTACTGAACGGCGCAGGCGGGACCTTGGATGTGTCACCGTTCTCGTTACTTGGAACGGGTGCTCCGGCGCTGCGCAAGATCGTCCAGAAGCCGCTGTTCGAGGTGGGAAAAGGTCTCCATCTTAGTTCACGCTGGTAAGATCTCTGCCCGACTAACTCTGGTGGTTGCGTAGGTTTTCGACGACACAGTGTATCTAATCCGTCCGCCGACGCAGCAGATGCGTCTCATCGATTCGCTGCGGTACCACAAACCGACGCTGGACGAGCGCACGGAGCTGAATTTGTGCAGCGCCACGGAGCGTATATATCTTCACACACTGAGCGATGTATGTCCATACACACACCCTAGTATCGGCAAGGGAACTTATCATCTCACGTTGCATGACTGCGTCTAGCTGCTGCTTGTATGCGGTGGTCGTAAAGGCTTTCGCTTCACATCGAGTGATATCAATCGACTGCGCCGGAATTGCATCGACATCTCCAAGCGATTCGACACGCTGGACGCGGCATTCAAATCCCTACCTTTTGAAGTCACGCAGTACAAGTTTCCCGTGCACGTCAAGCGTATCGAAGACGAGCCAGTGTTGTATCAGGAACTGAGCCAGTCGCTTAAAGCGCACAACGAGACTGTCCGATGGCGAGCCTTTCAATTTCAGAAGCTCGCACGAGACTACGTCAACAGCTACTCGAGACTGAGAGAGACTGTAAAGGACATTCGCGCGCGCTTCAAAGTGTACTTAGACGGCCACAGCAGTGACCGCCCGCTCGAGACGCTCCAGGAGCCAGGTGAGTGTAAGTGAAATGATCCAGAGGGGAAGGTTTGATGTGACCGTCGGCTAATCTGTGGGGTGTGTGGCAACAGTCGAAGCCGAATTCGAAGCGAAAACAAGCCGGCCGTTTCCCCTGTTTCTGTACCATTTGATCCAAAAGTATCACCGTGAGCAGCGCAAGCAGTCGACCGAGTGGACGCCGTCGAGTCCGGAACCGCCGGTTGAATCGATTGGTATCTTCAGCGTCTTCCTGGCGTACGTGCTGCTCGACAATATCGCGCTCACGCAGGAAGAAGTCCAGAGCTTTGAAGTGCTGCTACAAGTGCTGTACGTTCACCTCTGCCATTTGCTAACTGCCCAGAAGCTCATCTAACAAGGATCTCTATACGTTGCCTTATGGTAGAAAGCTGACGTATCGCGTCGACCACACTCAGTTGCGGATCTTCGACATCCACCACCTGCGCCATGCCACGCACTCGAACCGAACGTCCATCCCGCACGGCCACGCCGTCCCTCTCGTGACCAACACGACGCTGTGTAACCTGTTATTCGAGTTTCTGGCCACGGTCCGCGAGCTGCGACTCGTGTCCAAGCAGAAGAACCTCTTGCCGCCGCGCCGCCAACGCCGACTGTCATCCGCAGCATCCGTGAAGAGTGTGTCGTCCTCTTAGACAGATGATTGGTCAAATATATGAAATCTAGCCTGTGTCATTGGCTGAATATCGTATTCGTATGTATGCGGATGTCTTCGGTTCGTGAAAATCGGAATGTTTCCTTTGAGGATCCACCAATTTTTCCGCGCGAAAAAGAGTGCCGCAAAGGGAAATATGGCGAGTGCATGCAGCGACGATGGCTCGATGGACGCACCGCTGGCGATGGAGACGGACAGAATGGTGGAAGGCGCGGGCGAGCGCATGATGTCGATGGACGAGTTGAAGCAGGAGATGTTCAAGTCGCTCAAGGACACTGGAACGATCGAAGCGATACGGGTACGGAACTGCGAGCGTAAGAAAGGGAAAGGGAAACCCATATTTCTCTCTAACTGTGGACCAAAACTAACACAAACGTATGGCAATTTGGTGGTGATCGGTAGGCGCAACTGCGCCGTCGCTTTATTGAAAAGCTCAAGCAGCACGGCCGCAAAGTGGCGCGCGAGGCAGCCAGCGGAAACAATGCCGCTGCCCAAGAAGAGGAACACGCCACCACGTGGAGTGTAGATGAACAACTCGTCCACGGACTCATCCACGAGTACTTGCAGCGCCACAAGATGGAGCACACGATGGCAGTGTTTGTACCAGAAGTGGGCGGGCCCCACCAGCTTTTATCCCGCGATGCGATCCAGCAAATGCTGCGATTACCCGACCGTCAACTCTTGGAAAATGACGGTACTAACCAGTCCACGACCCCGACCCCACCGCCATTAGTGACAGTGTTGCTGAAGGAGCTTGTACGGCGCGCGTCAGTCTCGACGATGAGCAGTGGCTCGCAAACGGTCATGGACTTGGCCGACCACCGGCTCGCGTTGGAGCACCAGTTGCGCCGCGTCGAGACGACGTACTTGGCCGAGTGTGCGACCCGCAAGAAGGACCATTCGTCCCAGTCTTTTGAAGAGCGCGTGCTGCGGTACCAGCGCGAGTACGACGAGCTGTGTGAGAAGCGAATGAAGCAAGACATGGAGCGATTCCAGGCGCAAGAAGTCGGGCTCGTGCGCGTCGAAGAGAGAAAGAAGTTTGAGCGCGAAATCGACACGCTCAAGACGACCATGTTCCAGGAACACCGTGATCGACTGCAGCGGCTCCATGATCGAGAACGCGAACTCGAAATGGACTTTGCGGCCAAGAAAGCCGAGCTCGAGGCGTCACTATTTGAGGCGAGGCAGCGCGTGTTCCAGGACATTGAGAAGCTTCGCGTGAAGCAGCAAGACGCCGAGGCCAAATACAATGCTGAAAGCCGGCAGGTTGCCATGGATGCCAAGCGATTGCAGCTGCTGGAAGAGAGTCTCAAGGTCCGTCAAGAGAACATGCAGTCGGCGGTGGACGGCATCGTGCGCGAGAAGGAAAGGGCGCTGCAATTGGAAAAGCTCCAGTGGCAGAGCGATACGAAAGCGCGAGAAGATCAGCTGACTGTACGAGAACACGATCTGGAAGAGGGCGTGAAACGCGTGCTGAAGGACAAGGAGATGCTGAGCGTCATGACCAAGACGATTGCGACGCTCGAGTCGGAGTTGCATGAAGCCCAAACAGCGCTTATTGTGGCTGAAAAGCGAGCTGAAAAAGTGTCCATAGAGAAGAAAGCACTGATTACTGAGGCCGAGGCGCGGGACCAGCTCCTCAGCGAAGACAAGCACAGCATGAAGAGTCTCTCGTACGAGAACGCACGCCTGACTGCCGAATTGAAGACCAGCCATGCGGAACGCTTCAAGCTCGAAGATGTACTGGTCGAAAAGTCGTCGCTGGTCAAGCAGTTGGAAGCCGACGTAAAGGCGCTCCAGCACGAACTCCTTACCCTCAAGCTGAATGAGGCTAATGCGGTTGTCGACGAACGAAATAAATTCGCGAACGTACTGGAAGCCGAGCGCGAGGACGCGCGGTGGAAAGAAAATGAACTGGTCGGCCGCCTGCGCGAGCTGCAGTCACGACTGGCAGAAAGCGATGCGACTGCGGAAAAGTATCAGATCCAGTACGAAGACGAAAAGGTGCATGTCCAAACGCTGCGTCATGAAGTCAGCAGTCTCAACGCACTGCTCGCTCAATCGCACTCGGCTGTATCGATGAGGCATCAAGGAGGAGGCGGCCGTGCCTCGTCGTCCTCCTCAAAAAACCACGTCAGCGGAGACTCTTCGAATGAAAGCACTGATCGGATACTTATGCGAATGATGGAGATGATGTCGCAAATGCAGATGCAGGGCTCCTCAGGAGGAGCAGGAAGTCTGCGACAAGCGCCCGTTCCAGCACCTTCAATTCAGCCACCGCGAGCCCACGATCAAAGTGTGGTTCAAGATACCAGGCTGGCAAAGTCTGACGAAGAAGAAGAGACCGCAAAACTCAAGCGAGATCAAGAGCATTTGGAGCGCGAGCTTCTGGAACAACGAGAGTTTGAGCGCAAAAAGCGAGAACGAGAGGAGCAAGAAGAACGAGAAATGGACCAGAGACGTCGCGTTTTCCAAGAAGAACTCAAGCAGGAGCGATTGCAGCGTGCCAAGCACGATGAAAAATTGGAGCACGAACGCCGGCAGCGAGCGGCGGAACAAGAAACGAGGCTCCACGATGAATTAGAGAAGCAGAAAAAGGCGTTGGACGACACTCGAGAGGCACAGAAGAAGCTACTTGACGATCAAATCGCAGCCGAGCAAGCAAGGTTGGGACAAGAGCGAGGACGCGAGGACGAGCGAACTCGCGTTGCAAAAGAAGAGGCAGAGCTCGCAGCAAAGCGGCTGCAACGGCTGCGTGAGCAGCAAGAAGAAGAGGAAAAGGATCAGGAGCGGAGGCGCCGCCAGATTGCTATGGAGGCTGAAGCTGAAGAAGTTCGCAATCGACTGGCCACACAGCAAAGAGAATCGACTGTCGATGTCATCACTGAGATGGATGGTGGTGGTATGAACATTCGAACGAGCGAAATGCAACAGGAAAGCGAACTTGCTGTTCGTCAGAGCACAGTCGTCGAAAGTGAATCGGCACCGCAGGCACACGCAGCGTACGAAGAAGGACGAGTCAAATCACTTCAAGTCGTTGCTGTGCAGGAAATGCAGAGCACTGAAGATCAGTCCGACGAAGAGAGCTTCCACAGTGAGGACGATGACGGAAACGAAGAGACAATTACTGTTCCAGCAGTTTATGGCACGGAGAACGACCAGCCAATTGAAGACAGAAGCGAACAACACGCCGCAGACAGCAGAACTGTAGAAGATCGAGAGGCCGAGGCACAATCAATTGACGTGTTCTCCCATACTGCGGAGCCAGAGATGGTCGAGGTTGCTGTTCCACCTATGGCGCAGAAATCAGAAGACGAGCTGGAAGAGGAGCGTCGAATCGCTGCCGAAGAATCCAAAAAGAAGGAGGACGAAGACGCGCTTGATGTCTATCGCCAGCGTGTATTCGCTCGTCGAGCCGCCGAGAAGAAGCGACAGCAAGAACTCGAAGAGCAAACGAAACGTGAGGAAGAGGAGCGAGCAGCTGCGGCGCAACTCGCACGACTTCAAGAAGTGGAATCCGAGGACGAAATGGAGAAATCGGATGCATCGTTCGCGTCCAGGTACTGTGTGGCGACGCCAGGCATATGGTTTATGGGTTCTTTCATGATTTTACAAACTGACATTATCCATTCTGATGTAGCGCGGCGAGTTCCAGTGGTTCATTCTAGTTCCACAGCTTCTACGTTGGACGCTGAGGCATGAAAAAGATTTGCATCCAATCGTCGTTTTACGATCAGTCTCTCACCCTGATGGCCAGTGGCACAACCTCATCATAGGACTCGTTGAAGTCCTCGGTATGTCTAAGATGGTCGTGTACGTGTTGCTCGTGTGGCTCGACTCGTGTAGTTTGCACTGCCCGTATTGTACTGACGACTCAACTGTTCCGCAATCGACGCAGTGACTGCCGTGCCCGCCACGACCAGATCCCGCAACCGCGGTAGCTGTGTCAAGATCTTCAAATCGGTATCTTTGAACTCGCGGCGTCCACGCAAGACGAGCGTTTCGAGTGCTGTGAGCTGCCCGAGCGGTGAAAAGCTGATGATCTCGACGCCCGCGCGGAACGCACTGGCCATGTCCAACTCGACAAGGTTCGCCATGCCGCGGAGGAAATCGATCGTGACTAGCGACGCATTCCACAAGTCGAGGCGTTTCAATTGATGGAGTTCCCCGACGGTCGAGAGCTCCACGGGACCCGGCACGAAGGCGATGCGAAGCGAGCGCAAATTGGCTGCGTGCTTCAAGGTGGCTAGCGAGCTACTGTCGCGAGATCGCCATCCAAGCAAGTGGAGTTCCCTCAACGCTGGTGCCGCTTGGGCAAGCAGCGTGTAATCATCCCACGGTGCCGAAATTACTTCTTCCAGCGCGTCCAAGCGATTGCCGAACGGCCGACTGAGAATGAAACCCTGTCGGCTGTCGAGTGCGAGCCGCTTCAAATGGCGCAATCCGCCCAGCGGTGTCCAGTCGGCAATGTCGTCGACATTGATCGAGATCTGCTCGAGCCATGGGAGCGTGCTCAGCGGCGCCCACGAGTCCAGTCTTGCGTCACACAAGTGGAGCTGCCTGAGGTTGGGACAGTGGCCGAGTAGGCGGTCCATCGCGGTCTGCGTAAAAACGACTTGCAACGACTCGAGATGTGGCAACGCTGGAGACGGCATAGTATCCAAATGCGATTCGTTGAGTGACACCGCCGAACCCGATCCGATCGAATCGAGCGTGAGGACTTTCAAAGCGGTCAGGCTCAGCAGTGGTGAGAGATCAGAGACCGACAATTCAGTCAGGACGAAGTGCTCGAGCTTGGTGAGGCTCCGCAAAAACTCGACATTCCCAAGCCGTTGTGCGACGCGCAGCTCTAATGTTTTCAGCGACTGTAATGCCGCGAGCTCCTTGGCATCGCGAATGTCGAGCCGCGTAATCACGAGCTGTTCCAGCGAATCGTGGAGGTGTGTCAGTGGTTCCAAGTAATCCATGCAAGGGATATTCGTCGAAGCATCGAACTGCAGTCTCTTGAGCAGCGGGAACCGTCGTATCCAGCAAAGCTCATTGATCAGAAGCGTGCCCAAATCAATCTCGACAAGTGCTGCTGGATTCAGCACCATGAACCATGGCGAAAGCTCGTCGGCTATGAATGGCGACTCGCGCGGGAACCTCGTTCGATGCTGTTCGTTGAGCCGTCGCCGCACGCGCCGCAGGTCCGCTGTGGAGCTCTCGAGCTTGCGTGCCGTGTCTACTTCCATCCCAAGGCGGCCCATTTCGTCGCGCACTTCTTGATCCAGTATGGCTTCATCGGTGAATGTGACGCGCCGTACATTCGCCAGCAGCTCGTGTAGATCGTGGACTTCGCGTGGCGAAGTGAGACAATCGCGAATCTCGATAGCGTGGAGGCGAGACCGAAGCGCCATGCCGCGCAGCATCTCGTGGACAATGAATGACGACGATGAGAGCTGCAGCACGGATCGTTCTAGCATACTCGCGCGGATCGGAGACCGCGCTGCGGCGCGGCATACGCTCGAGAGCTGCTGCACCGAGTCGTAGTCGAGACAGGCCAGCACGGTTGGCACAAGATCGCCCAGCGCCGCGCGGTCGGCGTCCATCTCATCCAAAAGATTTCCCGCAAACAGCCAGTGGATCCGCATCCGAGCAGAAAAAGAAGTGCGTGACGCTTGGGGGGCGTGGCGCGACTGGAGACGGTACGGCCTGGCGGCGCGACAAAAGAGGATGCGCTGCGCTTTGCCAATGCGCAATGAGGTGGGCCACACCATATTGAGGTACGATGCTAATTCGTTTCGGTGTGGCGACGCGTGTAACCATCGCTTAGTTTGGCTTAGTCAACATAATGGATGCACGCCCATCTCCCGTCGCCCACACACAAACCGTGTGGCACACACGCCATGAAGACCGACCAGACGGGCGGCATGAGCTGGTGGCCTTGCGAAAGGAGGCAGCGCATTCATTTTCCCCCGGGTCGCTTGGTACAGTACACTGTATCGATTTTCCGTGGTAATCACCGTCTTGCTGCGTTTCGCTGTCGTTCGCACGAAGCTACACCCACCACACTCGGCGTAGCCTCTCGCCGAACGTTCAAGGTCTCCGCTGGTTTGGTCGTTCTTCCACGTGCGTCGTCCGCCGCGTCCTCGATATTTGGTGGATTGCTTGCCCTCGTCGCCCGCCGCGTCGTTGCTCGCTTCTCGCGACCTCCGGTGGTGCCTACAGATCCATTATTCGACTTGAACAGTACCGAGTACTGTGGGTAGATCGTCGCAGCGCTCGGCCCTCGAACGCTATCTAGTCAATCTCTCATATCGAACCTCTGTCGCGTCGAGAAAACCAATGCGTGGCCTTACCAAGATGGAACCTGGCGAGGTGTACTCGCCCATCTCCGTGGCGGCGGTGCCGCCCGCGGTCGTGTCGCCGCTCGGCTCGCCGAATGGGACCACGAAGAAAGCGGTCCGCGCCAAGAAAGCAGCATCAACAAGCGCCGTCACGCCGTCGCCCGCGACGCTTGACAGCGACCCCGTCAAGCGCGCACGCCGCACGGCGATCGAGCGCCGCTCGCGCCAGCAGCGCCAGGCGCGCGTCAAGCTGCTCACGGACGAAGTCGCAACGCTGGCCAAGATTCTCGACACGCTCACGCTGCCCAAAAAGCTTCAAGACGATGCGCGGCTGTTGCTCAAGAATGCCGGGCTCGTGCCGGTCCATACGCCGCCACCCAAAGTGCTGCTCGCGAAAATGGAGAGTCTTGCCAAGGAAATGCGCGCGCTCGAACGCGAGCACCGGCAAATGCAGCGGCGTTTGTACGACCACCAAAACGCGTCGGCTGTGATTCGCGATCTCGTGCAGCAGCCCGCGCCCGAGGACTGGGATATGAACATTAAGCGTTGGGACGCTATTTCGCGGCAGCACTTTACGCCACTCGCCCAGGACGAATGCGACCGTGTGATTGCGGATTGCATGAAGACCATTACGCGGTTTTCGCTCAGCGACGACTTTGTGTCGTCGGGCTTGACGCTCAATGGCTGGGTCGACCGCACGCGGCACGAGCCGTCGTCGTCGACCTTTGAGTTTAGCTTTACGAAGCAACTGCCGTTTGTCGACTCGGCCCCGCAGTTTACCAAGTACTGGAACATTTTCTGGAACGAAAGCGAGTATCGCCGCGTGCTGCTCGGCATGGCGGCCAAGTACCACATGCACATTTTGCAGCGCGTCTCGGACGACATTGTGATTGTGCGGCAAGACATCAAGTACCCAGGCATTGACGCGACGTGCCACCACATTTGTATCCAGTTTCGCCACCGCACGCCGACTGGACAGGTCATGTGCATGCGCACAATCCCCATGCCGCAAGTGCAGCTCGCGATGCCCGACGTGATCTGGACCCAAAACTTTCACTGGTACGTTTTCCTTGGTTCAAAAAGGATTTGGATTTCGTGTATACGTGGAGACTGATTGGATATCGCTATGCCAACCAGGAACCATTTTGATGACGTGCGGGACCGAGTCGGTCAGCTCACGGGCGGCAGCATAACGGCGTGTGGCTCGATCACGAGCGAGAATGCCGACTACGCCAAGATCTGGATCATGGAGGCCGCCGTGACTGTGCTACGCGTCGAGAGTGCGCTGATCGCACCGCTGCTTCGTTTTTAAGAATTGGGTTTTATCTTTAATGTCCCTCGTCAATGCCAAACTCACCCTATGAAATGGAGAGTAGCAAATAAACAAGCTCGGTTTCTTGGGGCCAAAGCTCTCGCCCGTCGTGGTCTCTTCGTTGGTCGCCGCATTTGCCCCTCGAAGTCGTCAAGCCTCCCAAAGTCGCCGGGAGTAATCAATTCTATTATACCACTAAGACTACGTAGTAGTATCCAATGACCCTCCGCAGGATCCACACTCGAATGGTCCGTTTAACGGCCATATCGAGTGTGGATCCTGCGGAGGGTGAGCAAACAGTTACAGATCCGTTTGTGAGCGCAACCGCGCCTCCAACATTGCATTAGGTGGAATGCTGGACGCAACATGAGTGACAGTGTGCCTGTTGTGTAGCCCGCCGCCAAAAACGACATGGACGACAGATCCAGTGACGTGCGCGGCAAGGTGTTGGGTGGTTCCAGCCGTGGCTTGGGCCCGATGCGACGTGATCATCGAAAAGACAGATCGTGATGATGAGATCCTCCAGATTGTCCAAACGCTCAGACAGAACCTGACCCGTTTAGTAAATGGGTGGGGCTAGTGAAACAATTTCACCAGCCCGACCCATTTACTAAACGGGTCAGGTTCTGTCTGAGCGTTTGGACAATTGAGAAGCAATGGGTTTGACCCGACCCAGAAAACTGAATCTGGTTTCTGTTCCGACGGATCAGCATAAACATCGCTGTGAAAGTCAGAACGATGTGGCGACAAACAATTACCCCTCGCATTTCCATTGTGCAACTTCAACAAAGCCGTCTGACTGTTCAGACTGGACGAGACAATCACGGCCTGGACTCTAAAGCCTGGGGAACAGATTTAAGGATAAAGCAGCAACACACAGTTCCAAAAGAGTTTTATCGTATCAGTGCCGTGCGCGGCAAGTGGGTTGCACACTGGTGTGCTACTGGTGTGATATCTGCCACACTGGGCCCACAGGGTGGGCTGAACGATACCGGTAATGTCGATAAAGAGTTGAACCAGACGGGTCCGGTCCTCATCCAACCCGCAAAATCATGTCGCTCCTCGTGCATACGTGTCATATATACTTCGGAAATACTGTACGTCTTGCTTGGCATTTTCAATGTTGAGTGGGCGTGAAAGTCTGGTGACATTCACCATTCACGTGGCCGCAAAGCAAAAAGTATCCCCAAATACCTGTACTGGTACTCATAACTTTGAGTGGGTAACATCAGAGAAGTTGCACACAAAACTCCGAGTAAAGTAAATATAACATCAGAAAAAGTGTGACCACTTGGTGGGCGAAAAGAACCGGTTCATGTCGCCACACACAAAAATGCAGCAGCAACTCATCAGCTGTTGCTCTAGAACTGCAGAAGTCTTGGACGAGACCTGGACTCCAGACTCTTGTTCACTTCGGTGGTTGGACTCCATCGCGGTCCAGACAGGCAGTTGGCCAGCAATTCAGGCGGCAAGCGCCATGTGGCACGACCAAAGACGGCGTAAACTGCCCACACTTCAACTTGCGCCACAATTCTGAACTCAAACCACTTGTTTTCACTATGGGTACGACTTTTCTGCCAGCAAGTGCAGTCCATTACACACACCTGGGTGTGTCACTGCTGCTGCTATCAAACTGTCACACGATTGGACGATCACCCGTTACCGCTGTCCAGAGTTGGGGCCTCCCGATCTCCGGATGTTGTGCACCCCGCCAGGTTCTATTGGCTGGGCAAGTGAAGGGTTCTCGTCCGTTCCCCCTCTGGATCGCAGAGGGAACCAACCAACAACCAACAGCCATCGTTGGAAGCGGAAGAGCGCCAAAGTTAGAGATCTCTTCATTGTGCAATTCGCCATCAACTACCTCCATCGGGCCTCCTCTCCCCCCAAGCCTTCTCCCACCACCATGAAGTTCTTTGCTACGCTCGCTGTCGCCTCGGCGCTCGCTCTTGCCTCGGCCCAGGAAATCCCGGCCTGCCCACCGTCCATTGTGACCACGGCCTCGACGGGCCCGGACGCCGATGCCTGTAAGACGGCGTCGGGCTTCTCGGCCGCCGCTGCGCTTGCCGTGTTCCCCACATCCGACGTCATCGCCAAGGCGTGCGCCA
This sequence comes from Pythium volutum, assembly GCA_023334575.1. NCBI lineage: Eukaryota > Oomycota > Peronosporomycetes > Pythiales > Pythiaceae > Pythium > Pythium volutum. The sequence goes on along the minus strand of JAADVC010000008.1, from coordinate 7,460 downwards.
ACCCCAACTGCATGAACTTGCTCAAGAGCGTCAGCGCGCTTGTCCCGACCGAGTGCACGCTCGCGTCGATCAAGGTCAAGGAGTCGCTTCTCGACAAGATTGCCGGCGCCTGTAAGACGGCTGGTGGCGCTGCCCCCGCTGGTAAGGCTGGCTCGGGCTCGGGCGCGGGTGCCCCCGCGGTCAAGGTTCCGGAGCCGTCCAAGGCTGGCTCGGCCGCTGGCCCCGCCATGCCCGCTGCCTCGGAGGCCGCCAAGACCGTGCCGACGCCGACCCCGACGCCGTCGGCCAGCAAGAAGAGCGGTGCCTCGACGGTCGCGGTCGCCACGGGCGCGGTCGTCATGGCCGTCGCCGCAACCATGCTCTAAGCGTCTGTACCCTGATGTCGCAGCAGCAATAGGCCTCCGCGCCGTGCATGTTCCATAATACAACCCAATCAATTTTGACCAAAACCCCGTACTAGTACAATTGTCTCTCCCATTGGTCGATTCGTAGTAGGTTTCTTACTTGCGCAACTGCGGCACGTTCTCTTCCGTCTCCCTGAAAGTGGACCTCTGGCGCTGCTCCCCAACCGCGATTGCCATTATCATGGTAATCGCCATAGCGACCAGCGCAACCGTGGGGACCATCATACTCGACGATGGCGTCGTCTTCTCCATCAGTAACCCCGAAACCTCCATGCACTTGGTCTTGGCGACCGTAGCGTACCATTTCGCCGCAGTGCGTGGGATCCGCGTCAAGTCCGTGGGCTTGGGCGTGTACCCTTGCTTTGCGCCGGTCGAGTCCGTGTAGTACAACCCAAAGCGCGGGTTAAACGATCCCCACTCGTAATTGTCCATGAACGACCACGCCGTGTTCCCAATCACTGGGATCTTGTCGACCGTCATGGCCGTGTGCACTTGGTCGAGATATTGTTGGAAATACCAGAGCTGGTCGCGGTTGTCAATGGTCGCGTTACCGCACCAGCCATTCTCGGTGAGCAAGATCGGCGCCGTGCGGTCTCGCCTGTGGAGCCAGCGGATTGTCGCCAAGTAACCTTCCGGAAACGCCGAGAACCACGCGCAGAGCGGCTTGCCGTCCCCGCCAGTACTTGCAGGGCGCGCGCCGGCGGGCATGCGCGAGCCGTCGACACCCAGGTCTTGTTCCCAGTCGAGCGTGAGCGACTCGCAGTCGACCGTGGACTGTGGAGACCCGCAGTCGGCGTGGTTGTTGGACGCATAGTGGTTGAGCATAAAGAGATCGTACAATCCCTTGACGAGCTGCGTTTCCTCTGCGGAAAACGTTGGTAAGCGATCGCCCACGCGCTCGCGCATGACTGCGGGGTACTCGTCCTAGACGAGGGGCTGCAAGAACCAACTCACGGCAAACTCCATGCGACGTGACGCCGCCGCAACGTCCAATGCGTTGGACGGATCCAACGGATAGGCAAAGTCGGCGTTCAAGACGATGCTGATCTTGACGTTGGCGTGGATTTGTTGGGACACCTGGAGTGTGCGGAACCGTTCCACGGCGAGTGCGTGTGCGAGTAGCACATTTTGTGGGCGGCGACATAAGCGTTGGTATCGGACGCAGGCAGTGCCGGCGGCGACATGCCCCGGCTATAGCCGCCCGAGATGAATGACAGCGGCTCGTTGAACGTCGTCCAATATTCCACCTTGGCACCATACTCGCGGAACAACAAATCGGCGTATTGTTGGAAATGGTCGGCAAGTGCTCGGTTGAGCCAGCCGCCCCGGGGCTCAAGCTCCTACTGCAATTCGCGCTGTAGGTCCCAGTGGTACAGCGTGAAATCGGCGCGATATTGTTGGCGAGCAGCGTGTCGATGACGTCGTGGTAGAACGCCAAGCCAAGTGGATTAGGCTCCATGCGGCGCGTCGTCGGGTTCCAGTTCGTGGAGCGTGACCATGAGACTGAGAACCGGAACGAGCTTAGACCAGTCTCGACCATGAGCGCAACGTCTTCCTTGTAGCGGTGCACAAAGTCGTCGGCGACGTTGGCGCATTGGAGCGTGGGCATGGCACGGCAAAAGTCGTCCCACACGCTGGGCGTGCGGCCCGTGGCGTTCCATCCGCCCTCGACCTGGTACGCGGCCGTGGCCGCGGAACACACTTGGTTGTCACGGGCGTGGCGGTCGCTGTGGCCGTCGCAAGGAGAAGCGCGACTGCGGACGCGAGCGCAGAAAGTAGCCGCATGGGGAATCCCCATGCGCTCATTGGGGATTCGGAATTGCCAATACAGTATGGAAAACGGAGCGTGACCATTTGGAGCAGAAGATCATCACGCAGCCATTCGCATCAACTGAAGTGGACAGCGGATAGGGGACTGTGACAACCATATACCCTATTTGAGTAACAAGGTAACCGATTAGGCGAAATGAGTACTGATGTAATGTGTTGAAGGTGACGTTGAAGGGTGGAGATGATCTCACTGATAATGCGAGCTGGGTTGTCCAATTTGCCGCAGCAAGGTTGTCAGCAGGCTTCCCATTCCAAGTGATACTGTACAGTCCGGCGAGCCTTTTTGCCCTACAACTTCAACGAGGGCAGTGATCTTTTCACTGTGTCTTACGCTCTGATATCTGTCTCAGCTCTGTGATCACTCTGCGCTGGCCAACACGCCTACAACTGTTTTAACACAGTTTATTAAATACACTGATTGAGATCACACTCAGTGCTTTCAGCTCAAGGTCTCAGGTGTTGGACATGTCGCCTTATCACAAGGAGTCCTCAGAGAGGTTGCCAAACTGCGAGGTGCGTGTTTCGATGGGAGTAACCTCGTCGGCGTGGGGGTCTTCGATCTCCACTACGATCATTCTGCAAGTTGCATCGCATCACGCAGAGCTCCCCAAACCAACAACCAACCAACACCACGCCACACAACATGAAGTGCTTCGCCTTCCTCGCCGCCACGACCTTCGCTGTCACGTCAGCTCAGCAATCGTGCGACTCGCTCAAGCTCATCTCCATCGTAGGTGGCGCAAACGGCCTGGCCTGCTCGGCCTCGACAGGCTACACGCCAGCCTCACTGAAGCTCCCAGAGGGTGACGTCCTCAAGAAAGTCTGCTCCGATACGAACTGCAAGACGGTTCTCCAAGAGATCACGGCAGCCGTGCCGGCCGAGTGCACCTTCAATGGCGTGCAGATCAAATCGCTGTTGATTGACAAGTTCCCAACCGCCTGTTCGGCGGCGTTGGGCACGGCCATGAATTCAAACGCCACTAGCAGTAACTCGACTGCGTCGTCCAATGGTACGACCGCCACGCCGACACCAACGCCAACGACTTCTATGGCAACAACAATGTCTCCATCGGCGATGCCGAATGCCACGCAGGCGACCGGTTCGACCAGTGGCGGATCGTCCACGGGTGAAGACACAGAAGCCAACTCAGCGTCCCGCCCAGGTAGCGGAAGCTCCAACCCAGGCGGCTCCCAGTCGCCATCGGCTTCGACCGTCCCAGCGCCGGAATCGACGAAAAGTGCCTCTGCAGTTCAGCTTTCAGCTCTTGTAGGTGTCGTGGTCGCCACAGCCGTGACTGCGATGATTCTGTAACCACCTCATGGACACTGAACCCACAAAGCTGACTGCTTGGCCATCCCACAAACCAGCAGAGAAGAATGGAAAATTTCCAACGTTGGGAGGAATGCATAAAAAGAAAGAAGATTGTTCCATCTTGGTACCCTTTACTATCGGTTTGTCTGGTGTTTTTTGTGCTCTCGTTTCCATGGAAATTGGCAATCCAACGGATTGCAATGTGTATTAACGGCGCTTTTCTTCCAACGGCCCAACAGGGTTGAGCGGTCGTCGATCTGAAAGAAGAGAGAGAGACTCCACTTTGTTCTCTCGATATTTCCATCCATGTGCCAGAACATTCTATGGCGAGAGAGCCCAAAGAGTCAGCAAGGAGCCAACGTTGTCTCTTGTTGGTATGCGCCAACACCACACGACTTCATTCTGCAATTCGCCAACAAACCAACACAACCAACAAGCCTTCTTCTCACCATGCGCTTCTTCGCTCTCCTCGTTGCCTCGGCTGTTGCCATTGTCTCCGCGCAGGCACCTTCTCCGGCCTGCAACGTTGCACTGCTGACGCCGCTACTCACGGACCCGAACGTCGCACTGTGCACGGCCGATTCGGGATTGTCGCTGCCGCCAGCACCTGGCGTTATCTCGACCGCGGCTCTTACCAAAGCCTGTGCGTCTATGGGCTGCAAGAATCTGATTGCAAAGGTTGCCTCGCTCAACCTTGGTGACTGCTCGGTCGGCACGTTCAAGATTGAGACAGACTTTCTCACGCCGCTCAAGACGGCGTGTGGTTCGAACGCCGAAGACACCAACTCGACCCAAAACAACTCGACGGGAACCAACAATATCGAAACGCCTGCCACGACAGCGCCGACCGTCCCCTCGCCAGCACCATCGTCCACGCCATCGCCGGCGCCGACCAGCGGCGCGACAGCGCTCACGTTTACGACTGGCGCCACCATTGTAGTGGTTACGCTCATGGCGCTGTGGTAAGGACACGACCGAAAGTATCTCATCTTTCTTCGTGATGAACCGGACAAAGCAAAAAACCGGTACAATCCCCAAGCGTAATGTGCATTTTGCATCCATCTCCTAATAGTGACGTACGCATCCCATGCCGCACCGAAATGCTTTTCTCTCCATCTGTCATGGTCGCCGTCTTTTGTGAACACGCAGAATGGGAAATGGCTGCAAACGGACTTTGGGCTATTGATGATGTGATGCCCCTCGGACAAACCAACGAATGGAGGGCCTTTGAATGTAGCCATGTTCACAAGTCACAGCGCAACATCAAAGTTTGCGCAGTGTTGGTGCGTTGAACAAACCAAAAAAAATCCAACTAACATCCACGACCTATAGTACAAGTTCCCACCGAAAGAGAAAGCTTGGGCATGACCAACACAAAGTCCATGGTGTTGGCTACTACGACGTAGTACGTAGTATGAGTAAAGCAAGATCAATAGTCGGGGACCAAAAATATAACCCGCCCAACTTCCAACATCAACAACAATACACCAACTCCAGATCGGGAATGCAAAAACTGCGAGAGGATAGATTGATCGTCGACTCGCCAACAAATAGTAGGAGGGCGTTGACACTACGCTACGGCGCTGCATATTGCTTCTTGATCGCAGCTTGCAGCGCTTAGTACAACTACCATTGTGGGGCTTAGAAGAACGACGCCGCGACGGCAGCGAAAATCGCACCGGCGGCCGCGACGACCGTCGAGGCGACGCTCTTGGGGGTCGCCGACGGCACAGGCGTGGACGGCTTGACGGCCGGCACGGGCGCCTTGGGTTTGACCTCGTTCTCCTCAATGTCGGTCGAGCTCGAGCTCGAGCCGGCCTTCGAGCCGTCCATCATCGGGGCCATGGTCGTGGCCGCGGGCGCCTTGGTCGTGGTCTCGGGCTTGGCGGTCGTCGCCTCAGGCTTGACAGTCGTGGCCTCGGGCTTAGCGGTCGTCACGTCTGGCTTAGCGGTCGTCACTTCCGGCTTGGCGGTCGTGGCACCAGGCGCAGGCGTCGGGCCAGGCGCAGGCGTCGGGCCAGGCGCCGGCGCCGGGGTCGCCGCCGGGGCTTCAAACGCCTTGCACGCCGGGACAAACTTGTCGAGAAGCGTGGCCTTGACGGGGATCGTACCAACGACGCACTCGCTCGGGATCGCCGCCGTCATCTCACCGAGGAACGCCTGGCACGTCTTGTCGCTGCAGAGCTTCTTGAGCAGGTCGCCCGATGGGAACGTGAACGTGAGCACGGACCAGCCATTCGTCTCCTGGCACGTCTTGCCGTTCGGGCCCGCGAGAATCGGACGCAGCTTGAGCAGGTCACACGGCGGCGCCTGGGCCGAGACGACGGCGAGCGAAGCGGCAGCGGCGAGAGCGAAACCCTTCATACTGTTTGGGAGAGAGGAGAAAGTGTGGAGAGAGGAGGACCTTGAGTGGTGGATGGCGAATTGCACAATGAGAAGGTGGAGACTGGGTGGCCAGACCGGAGCATTGAATGGGCGGTGTAGTCTTCCAACGGGAAAAACGGGGCCAGCGGGTCACGCGCGTTTAGCGTGCGGAAGGCCGTTGCCCTCGATCCTCTCACTGTGCGACTGATAGACCAAGAGTAGCACCGTCAGGCAGGACATGTGCCACATAGGTAACGGGTTCACGTCCCATCTTCTCATCTACCAAGTGGGTATCGTTGAACCTTGACCATCCGCCGGGCACCAGAAAAGTCAGAGGCAAGAAAAATGGAAACACGCCATTCTTTTACTCCCAGCGAGGCCAGGGAAACGCGAATGGAATGAAAAACATGGAGAGACTCTCCCAACGAGTCGTTGGGATTGCTTCAAGAAATTACTGAATAATGTTTGACCTCACAAGCCGTGGCAGGTGCACGTTGGTCTCGTTCTCCAAACGTCTGAACAGAACTGGCCAACGGTGCCCATGTGAGGCACCCGTGTCGATCTACAATAAGGAGGGAGAGAAAAAGAATCTCAGGGGTCTTCTCCCGTTGAATTTCCTACACTGACAGGGTGAACCCGGATACACTATGATCGCGATGGGCGCCTGCTCCACACAGTGATAGTTGACACGCATCCACCAGAAGTTACCGTGCGATGTACTGTACCGGACTGTACACTGAGCGGACTCATCGTCCGTTCCGATGGATCATGCCGCTGCAGCTCACTCGCTCAGTCAAAGAGTTGATGAGCTCCTCACCTCACGACAGTGTTGACGAATGACTGACGTGAAAGGAAAAGATCGGGAACACATGTGTAATGCGGAAAGTCGCATTGCGGTTGGATCTCAACCTGAGTATGTACTACACCACGATAGTATTAATACATGTACCGGAATGCCTTCAAGTCAGTCGTCGAATATTCAAACCAAAGCACGCCTGCCATCCCCTGCCAGGTTATATGTAATACATCCTCAGCATCTACAGTAGCCATACCAGTCGAGCGCATTGTACACAAGCACAGAGTGCGCAGTGTATTATACTCACTTCTATATGTCATAAGCAGCGATATGTCATAGGCAGCGCTCCTCTATTATGGTTCTTTTTTCTGCAAGTGAGAAAAGTCGAATATTACAGAAATGTACACCCCGCTGCAGTGCCATGAGCTGAAATAGATCTGATTTGGGGTGATGGGCTGGAAGTTTCAAAGCTTTCGCTTTCATCACAGTCTCCAACATGTGCCAAATTATCCGTCTACATACAGACTGCAGTACAGTGTGAAGCTCATGGAATGAATCATGCCGCGCCGCAATTGTTCACATTCAAACAGAAACTTAAATGAATGATCTCATGAATAAGTGCCTTAGGTTTCAAACGTCTGCTTCTACTGACGAGTGGTTAAAATTCTCATGATACAACCAAGTGGAGGTTGTTCCCGAAATCGACTAACCTTTTTGTTCTCCCTTGATTGGATTCCGCATGACTGGCAACTTT
>JAADVC010000007.1:0-71345 GCA_023334575.1 Pythium volutum | reverse complement strand
CAGACGGGAAAATGAATGTGAAGTGTCCCTCGTCCTTGGGTTTCAACCATCCCGTAGTAAGCTCTTGTTCGTCCAAACAGACCGCCTTCTGGGCGAGCTTCTTGTGTTTTTGGGTCGACACCGAGTACATGCGCGACAAATGCATGGACATTCCTCATGAAAAGACGTGCTGCTGCAGAGTCGTCATTCATTGCTGCGCTCTTCATTTCAGATTGGGAAGGAATCGATGCCTCAAGAGAGTCGAAAAGCGTGTCGATGTAGAAAATCCCAGTGTAATGCGCCATCGCATAGGAGTTGTCGGTGTTTGGTGTGAGGGTCACGAATAAGGATGGCTGACCAAATCGTGTTTGATAGCCAAATGCTTCTTGCCGACATTGTCACCACTCTGCACTGCTCTAAAAAATCCAGGTTGTGTCAAACTTCACGAGCCTGTTTCGCGCAGCGAGCTCCCGGCAGTGGTGACTCCAGTCAAGCCGCGTGAAGACTTCTTTATCGCGGTTGGTGGGCAGTGATTCTTGGTGGTTATCGAATCCCGGAAGGCCGGTGAAACCATCATTTGGGTTATGTTTCCTTCCGCACGCAAGAAAGAGAGATAAGAGGACATCGACTCCGAGTTTGAGAAGCTTCTGGTGTCCAAGAACCCGCAGACGAAGTGATTGACACGTCGTTTAAGCGAGGATTAAGCGGAAAGTAGGCCCATTGCTATCACTTACTTGCGAGATCGATCTTCTTGACATCAGACGCGCTCGTACAAGGCCTTTGTGGCCCTGAATTCGTCGATCACTGCACGTTGTGGTTGATGAAGCGTTGGTTAATCACATTTTGGTCCAAATAATGAATAATATGTGATCAACCAACGCGTTCGTAGTACTACTATTATTCATTCGGGGGGGAGGAAGAATGAAACACGTGCCAAAGACGTCGCGTTTCGCGTACTTCCGTTCCAACTCCTTCAAACCATTGTAAAAGTTTGAGCAAAATCGGACAAAAACTCACTGAGATACGAAGCCCTCGATGCTGTAATAGATGGACCAAAACATCCAAATATCCAGAGCTTCCCGTGCAACCGCACGGCTTTGTTTTACCCTCTCCTAATAGTTTTTACGGGGTTCTTACCATTCCGATAGTAAAGCGTTAAACAACGATAAAGTCGTTGTTTAGCAACGAAAGGGTTAAGCCTCTTTGTAGTTCTGAGACTACTGATCCAGTGTCCAACACCCCTTTCAAGAGTAACGCCGAGTTTGGACTTGAAAAATCGTTTAGAGGTTTCAAAATGCCAGATTGAGGTAGACCCGCGTTCAAACAGCTGTGGGATGCGTGCAGCAGGCGGTTGGCAAACTTTGATTTCAAATGCCTAGATATGTAGATATCCATAGCTTCCTGGGTTACACATGTCATTTGTTTTGTTCAAATGCGCACCATATCGGTTCCTAACCGCAATCGCGCCATTGCAGCCATCCGTCCCCGCGTTTTTTCTCGCTCGCCTCTCAAAAGTCAAAGCCCCGCGTCCACCCGCCCAACAGTAACGCTCGATAAGGACGGAGAGAATGGCGACCTCGACCGACATGGTGCTGCTGGTCATGCTGCCGGCCGACGACCAGGTCATGATCGTCCAGACCAAGCGCGCGCAGACCATCGCTGAGCTTGAGGCGTACCTCGTGGCCGAGCACGCGCGCGTGTTCCCGCACAAGGCGCCGCTGGCGCGCGACGTGCGCGTGCAAAAGTGCGTGCCCATGGCGCAGGTCGTGAATCGACGCAAGCGCTCCCACGACCAGGCACTCGGCAAGCCGTCGACGTCCGCCGCGTCACCGTCGTCCAAGCCGCAGACGCAGCACTGCTTTGTGGAGCTCTCCAAGACTGTGCAAGTGGGCAATGTGTTTGACAGCATGGAGCAAATCTATGTCGTGCCCAACGCTCCGACCGATCAGCGCGAGATCCAGCAGCAGCTCAAGCTGCTCACACAAGCGGCGCCAACGCCGGCGTCCGCGACGAAAGCGAAGAAGCAGCAGAAGAAGGCGAGGACTGAGAGCGAGGTGCCGGCCGACCACTCGGTGCCCGAGGAGAAGCCCAAGAAGAAGAAGAAGAACGAGACCGACAGTGCGATTGCCGCGCCTGCCGCTGCGGCACAGACTGAAAACGGGTCGGCGACGACAGAGGAGAAGCCTAAGCGCGGTCGCAAGGCGCGCAAGGCAAGTGTGGATGCAACGGCCGCAACGACGACCGAGAGTTCCGAGGCAGTGACAGCGGAGCCGCCCGCAAAGAAGGCCAAGTCCTCTGCCAAGGAAACAAAGAAGGATGACGCTAAGGCGAATGTGACGGCGCCGACGCCGACGCCCACGAGCGGGGTCAGCGAAGCGCCGCCCAAGGCCAAGCGCGGTCGCAAGCATGCGCAGAAAGAGGAGACCCCAGCGGTGGACGAGGAAGAGGAGGAGGCCGACGCGTCGCTCCCGGCTGCGAAGCGGTCCAAGCCAGTCTCATACGAAGATACATTGGCTGCCGCCAAAGAGCGCATTGAGGAGCGGAAACGCGCCAAGGAAGAGGCCGAGAAGGCGAAGCAGCTCAAGAAGGTGGCTGCTGCTGAGGAGGCCGAGAAGGCAAGGCAGCTAAAGAAGGCTGCTGCTGAAGAAGCCGAGAGGGAAAAGCAGTTAAAGAAGGCTGCTGCTGCTGCCGAGGCTGAGAAGGAAAAGGAGATGAAGAAGGCTGCTGCTGCTGCAGAGAAGGAGGCAAAGGAGCTGAAGAAGGCTGCTGCTGCTGCGGAGAAGCAGGCAAAGAAGGAGCCAAAGAAGGAGGCAAAGAAGACGAGCAAAGAGCTGACCAAGTCGACAGACGACGCAGCCGCTGAGACTGCGGCGGTGAAGACCAAGAAGGTGACCAAAAAGGCGGACAAAAACGTCGACACCAGCGTATTGGAGCACGGCGCAGGCAATTTGAAGGAGTCGGCAACGGAGGGGGAGGCTGCCAAGCCCAAAAAAGCATCTGCTGTGAAGAAGGAGACCAAGAAGACCACGGAGGAAGCGACCGAGTCGACTGAAGCTGTACCTGTTTTGGTGGTGAAGGCGAAGAAGGGAGCCAAGAGCGCCGACGCGACCTCAACCGAGAACGGTGAGAAGCCTGTGAACGAATCGGCAAAAACTGGGGAAACTGTGAAGCCAAAGAAGACTGCAAACGGCACCGGGGCGAGCCCAAAGAAAATGCCGGTGGAAGCGAGCCCAAAGGTGAACGGCACAAAGGCAGCGAGGGCCGCCATTAAGCCGGTTACGGACGCGCTCAAGGATGATGACAGTGTGAAGAAGACAACAGAGACGCCGCCCAAACGATCGTTCCAAGATATCTTGGCTGAGACCCGCGCCAACCTGCAAGTCAAGAAAAAGGGAACTGAAGACAGCGACGACGAGTCATCGGACAGCAGCGTTGACGCTCCACAGACTAAGCCGGCCGTAAAGAAAGCTACAAAGACTGCCGCGGCTCCGGTGGAGACACACGACAGCTCGACCTCGAGTGACTCGGACTTTGAAGATTCCAAGCCCAAGTCGTCTGTCACCGCTAAGGCGACTCTGAAGGCGATCGCCAAGGCGGCCGCTGACGACTCGAGTGACGACTCGACAGACGATGAAGGCCTGGACTACTCGCAGAGCCTGCTGGCGGATCTAACCAAGAACTGTGCGTTGTGATGTACCGTGTAGATCTTTGATATACTGGTTGAATCGCTCACATTCTCGATGCTGCCACGCCCCCTTAGATGCCGCCCCAAAGAAGAAACCGGCAACGTCGACGTCGCAGTCGTCCTCTGCCTCCTCGACCGACGCAGACAACAAACCGCGTGGTCGCCCACCAAAGACCAAGGTAGTACTCCCCAGCGACGACACCGATACGCCCGCAAGCTCGCAAGAGTCCCAGGATTTGCTCTCGCAGAACAGTACGCCGATCGTATCTTGTCATCATCCATTTACACTATCCCCCCATTCTCACCCCCGCTCTTTCCCCTTAGACCCTGAATCCAACAGCGTGCTGATCTCGTCGCTGTCCAAGAACCGCTTCTCGCTCGACAGCATTCCGGTCGCCAAGCTGAAAAAGACGTCCAAGAACCCGTTTGCTGGATCTGCACCATCACCGTCGAAAAAGCCCGCAGGTCTTCCGAAGGCCGCGCGTCCACGTGGCCGTCCACGCAAGGGTGAGCCTGCCGAGTAGATTTTTCCAATCTCATGCCAGCGCACGTCGTGGCGTAAATAGTCATTTTTGTTTTCTCTCAAAAAACGAGTTACAAGTGTCTATCTCGACAAGGAGAGCATTTTGTTTTACGGGACAATGCCGTTCGTGAGCTTCTGGAAGACGTCGTACTGGCGTGTGCGGTAGCTGTTGTGGCTGCGGCGCACGAGGCGAAGCACGTGCTTAATGACTTGATTCTGGTTAAAGTGGAGCTTGAAAAGGGACTTGGTCGCGTTCAGCACATCACGTGGGTTCTGCGAGAGAAAGCACGGACACGACGACTCCTGCGCCATGATCGCAATCATCAGCAGCACAGTATCGGCGTGTTGCTACAAGAGAGAGATTAACAATAGGGTTAATAAGTCAGCAAGGTCTACAACGGAGAATCACAGCAGACCATCCATACCTGAAGCGCCAAGAAGCCCTGGATGAGGAGAATCACATAGGCCTTGAAATACTCGGATTGTGTGCCGCCCATGGCCTCGACCATCTCGGCCGTGAGTTTGAACGGCGCCGTCTCGAGGCTAAAGCGTCCGCCGGGGGCGATGCCCAAGATAAAGCCAAAGTCGATATGGACGACGTGGCCGTCACTGTCAATCATAATGTTGCCATTGTGGCGGTCCTTGATCTGCAAAAAGTAACACGCGAGCGAGTACGCGGCCATGCTGCGTACATAGTTGGCCATTGCGGCCTTGTAGGGCTCGGATTCCGGGGCACCATACGTGCGCACAAAGTGGTTCGCGAGCGTCGTGTACCCCGGGCGTTTCTTGAGTGCATCGAGCGAGGTCGCATTCTTGACATACTCAATCATGCCCGTCGAGGCCGACGTCGCAATAATGCGGTACGGCAGCAACCGCAGCGGCAGCTCGGCGGCCTGGAAAATGTCTTGAATCTGGCGAATGAGCTGGAGACACAGCACTTCTTGCCGCAAATCGTCGTTCGACTTGACAATGAACGCGACGCAGTCCCAGTCGTCGGCGCTGTGGACCACGTACTGCGACGACTTGCGGAGCCGCGCCTTTTTTTCTTCAAAGCTTTCGCCAAATGCCGACTCGACTGCGCTCACGCGCTTCTTCTTTCTCTCGCCCACGTACTCGGCGACCGCATCGAGCTGCTCTTTCAATACGCGAAGCTGCTGGCGCAAGGGCTCGCTCCCTTCAAATGTGGGCTGCGAGAGCACGTGCGTCTCTAGCACCGACTCAATCGAATGAAAAGCCACGAGGGCAGCCTCGGGCTGGAGCTTGTCAAACGTCGCGCCCAGCGACTGCGAGACGATCGAGCGCTGTTCATCAATGTTGCCACTGCCATTGCTGGCACTGCCCTCGCGGTATTGGGACGCGCGGTAGTGGTCCGCTCCGACGCGCGGCGACGCCCCCGAGCCTGAGGCAAAGGTCGCACCCACGGCATCGACAATGTCGGTCGTATGGATATCCTGCTTGCGACGCGGACTGATGATCCGCGAGGCCGGTGCAAAGTTCACGGACGGCAGCATGGTCGCCGACCGCGGTGGCGGTTTCCGGCTAGGAGGTGGTCGCATCGACGGCGAGCTGTGCGAGAATTCCGATGTCGACACGGGCGTGGTCGGGTTCGAGCTCGCACGTTTTACCCGAGGCGTCACTGCGGGGGCCGACGACGAAGACGGCGACGCAGCAGAGGCAGCGCCATTCAGAGGTGTGGTCGCGGCCGCGAGCGTCGAAAATTCGGGCCGCAAGCGGTACCTTGTCAACGTCGTTGTCGCAAACGCCATCGACGAGGCATCGTCCTCTGCACGCCCCACGGGCTCGAGCACGTCACACCGCAAGAGCTCTTCGCCGAGCCACTGCGCGTGGTGCTTGTCCGAGACGATCTCGTTTTGCTTCATCCACGCGAGAATTTCGGCACCGGAAAACACGCCACGATTGGCGGGCAATTCGGCCAGTAAGCTGATCTCCATGTTCTGCGCCATCGAGAGAAGCTGGTCGGGCGTAAAACTCTCGACTTCGTTCCGCATCGACGACGTCGACTTGGACTCAAAGTCCTTGTCTTGGCCTTCGCTGGCCGAGCGCTTGCGGCGCGATGTGAACGTCTCCGTGTACGCTGTGAGCAGCGTGTCGAGCGACTTGGTCGTCATCGTCATCAGCGAGCCCGACCGTCGACGGCCCTGCGACAGCGAGTTTGCTCGTGACAGTGGCGGCGGCGCCGAGATATGGGCCGGGTTGGACGCCACGCGATCGCGGCTTTCATCGTCGTCTTCGTCTTCGTCTTCGTCCTCCTCATCTTCGCCCTCGTCTCCGTCGTGGTTCTCTTCCTCGTCGCCTTCCTCTACGACCGAGTAGGCGCCGTTTGATGTGACAGAACTGTCGAACCGCTCGGCCTTTTTAAACGCCTCGGAAATGCGGTCGTCGCCCTCGACCGATTCGAGTGCGTGCGGGGGAATCGCCTGCGCAATGGCGCTGCTGGTCGCGAGCTCGATCGCATTCTTGGACCGTTTGGCATCGCCCCCTTCGACACTGGGCTTGCCACTGCCGTAGTAATGGTCCCCTACTGGACTATGGAGTGGGTCACAATCGTCATAGTCCACAAGATGGTCTTCTTCATCGTCTTCATACAAGATCTCGGGGGCTTGTGCGCGCTGGAGCCACGGGTTTTGCCCACTGAATGAACTCATTTGCTCGACTTCGAAAAACACCAGCGTCGGCGCGCGTGCACGGGTCGTAAACACCGTGCCCTCACTGGTCGCGATCGTAATGAACCGCAGCAGGGCGTCCTCGCACGAGCCCAGTGGACAGAACGCATTCTCGGGCATGGTGATCGCCGCGAGCTCTTCGCGCAGCGCCGGCTTGCGCTGGCTGGGCTCGATCTTGCGGAGCCGCTCAGTCATGTCGCACAGCTCGCGAATAAACTCGATTTGGGTCTCAAACACGCGCTTGTTTTCCGCCATCATTTCGTCGCTCGGTGTCGTGGGCAGGACGCTATCCAATTCCAGAAACTCGGCGGGCAGCGCCAGCAGACTCGCGGCCTCACAGATCGGTCCATACTCGGCAGAGCGGCGGTTCGGATTCTTTTCGACCAGCGCGAGCAACCGGTTAAACAGACAGCGGATCATCGTGGTCTGGATCTCGGACGCCGGAATGTCATCGTCTGGTTGAAACTCCCACTCGCGGCGATGGATCTGCATCTCGAGATTGATCATGAGCAGCTTGCACGTGCTGAGCTTGCGGTACAGATACTCGGGAATGTAGAGTTCCGACTGGCCAAAGCCCAGTCCACAGCTATCGTCGACTGCAGCGCGTGCGAGCCAGTAGAGCGCCGTCGCAAAACGCACGTGGAGCTGCGCCGCGTAGCTCACGACCCGCAAGAGCATGGCCGACTTCATGCTGTTGCCCGACCAGTCCATGGTGAGCCACATGTGGAAAATCTGCGGCAAGAAAAACTCAAAGTCGGTCAAATTCGACGCCGACAGCTCGAGTAGTTTGTTGACTGCGAGCATGTAGGCCTCGTCGGGTCCGTGGCGGTGGAGATGGAGCACTTGGATCACGTCCGAGACACCAAAGAGCCCGTCACTGAGCAACGTGTGGAGCGCGTCAACTTCTTCTTGCTCCGTGGACGTGAGCACCTTGGCCTGGACCGGCTCGACCAGCGCAATGCTGAGCCGCTGGATGAGCATACTGAGATACGTCATGAATCGCTGCACGCGGTAGCAGCTCGTGCAGAGCCGCACGGCGTCGTTCATGTGGTGGTGGCGCAAGAGCGCAAACCGGTAGCTGTGGTCCGAGCACACCGAGCCGCCGCAGTTGCGGCAGTGGTGCTGCCGCTTCGAGGTCGAGTCGAACCGCGCACCGCACGTCGGATGCGTGCAGCTCGGCAGGCCCTTGAATTTCGGCGCTGCACCCGCCGCCTTCTTGTCGACAAACGCGAGCCCCCCGGGCGTGAGTGTGAGTAGCAGCGGACAGTCGGTTTCGCGCCAGCACGTGACGGCCTCGGCGGCGCCGCGGATCGCCGCGTCAATGTACTCGATCCACAAGCGCTTGTCGTCTTCGCTGTCGGCGTCGGCGTTAAACACGATGCCGTTCGTAAAGTAGAGCTTAAACGAATTGCGGTACGTGTGGAGCAGTCCGCGGCCGTCCCAGGGCTCGACCCGTTCAATTTCGCCGCCAAACACGGCATTGATCATGACCGTGGCCGACTCGCGCGACGAAAACCGGTAAAAGTTGACACCGACGCACCGCACAAAGTACCGCTTCATGCGGTGGTACGTCACGCCTTCGTCGCGCATGCTGAGAAACCCTTTGACGCCAAAGCCGTCGTCTTGCACGCCATAGAGCGTCGTCGATTCGCTGGGCGTTAAGGAGCCCGTGGACGTTGGCGGCGTCGGCACGATCGTCGCGGTCGAGCCCATCATGGACACGGCCGTGACGACCGACAGCGGGTTCGCATCGGTAGAATTGCCCATGGACGCCAGCGGCGCGGCGTGGTTGGTCGACTCGTCGTCGGATGCGTCTTCGTCTTCGCTGTGGAATGCCGCGTCTTGCTCGTGCTCCCAATCGTGGTCTTCGTGCTGCAAGTTGGTGTGGTGGCCGCCCATCCCCTTAGACCCACTAGCAGCCGTGGCGTCCTCGTGCTCCCGTGTCATGTCCGCTGGCTGCTGCTGCGCAAATGTATCTATGGGGGGACAGGGAGGAAGGCGCAGGGAAGGAACGAGGGAGGAGAGCAGAGGAGAAAGAGGAGAAAGAGGAGGGGAGGAGAAGAGCAATAGACGACCAGAGACCGTGGAGCTCCTACGACGCCGCGGTCTCGCCGTGTCGTTGGTGCGTCTGTCGCGTGCACACGGATGAGCCAAAGCACAGTCCAGTGATTCCCCCGTTAGAGTGACTAAGCAGTGCGTCCCCCGATAGAGTGACGTAAAGATAACGTGGACCACATGAAGAGAAATCAGATGGCTCAAAACCCTCTAATATGGGATATCAGGGATTAGAGATTCGATTTATCGTCCAAGAAAGGGAAAGGAGGATGGACTTGACAGTTCAGTCCCTGATGGCGAAACATGGAACGCGGGGCCGGCCCGACTTCTGCATACTCAAGCCAAGTGACTAACTAGTGCGGCGTCCCAGCATTTTCCCACACAGCGCGCGCGACCAGTCGCCCAAGACACTCTCTCTCTCTGTCTCTCTGTCTCTGCCAACAGCTCTGCTCCATCACGTCGTGACTGCTGCTGTTCCTACGGGTCCATCGGTTTCCAACCGTTCCATCAGTCTATAGTAGTGGCGAAAACCATCGGCAACTGACGGACGGAATATCGAACGAAACAAAACCTTCCAGGCGCCGCTGATCCCCGGGCGGCTCTTCTATCGCTGCTTTTGTGTGCAGAAGGAAAAAAAACAAGACCCATCTCAAAGTCAATCCACTTGGTGGCGCGGGGAGGACCAGAAAAGAAGAAGAAGAAAAAGAAACAGTCGCGAAGAGATCCGTGAATCCAAACGCACACGCGCGTGCCAGGCATTTTCCGTTTCCCCCGATCATCACAGACAACACCTAAAACATGACGATGAGCGTCCACGATGGGAGTGCGCGGCCGCCATCGTCGACGGGCGTCGGCAAGAAGAAGCGCCGCCGCATGAAGCAAATGGAGGGACTGCTGCTCATGTCGCGGCCCAAGCTCGATGACGCGACACTCGCGGCCATGGCGCGCAACACTGACGAACAGTTCAAGCCGCGCGTCGTTAAACCCAAGAAAGTCCATGTCATGCTGCAGCCGCAGCAGCTTCAGCTCGCGTACTCGGCGCAGGTAATGAGACCTATGGCGATATGGAGCGTTGTGGACTAATGAATGGGATATTGGTAATAGGAGGATCAAGATATGAGGACGCTGCTGGGCCGCGTGGATCTGGTCGGCGCCAAGCTCGAGCAGGCACCCGACGGCTTTGTGATCCACAGCGAATCTGCCGCCAAGAAATTCAAGCTCCACGACAGCGACAAGGCCACGATCGATGCGTGGTTTTTCGCCGTGTACACGGCCATTACCGAGTTTGAACGCACATTAATCACCGCGACGCCCGTCGATATGGCCACGTGGATGTTTTCCGGTGTGCTGAGTGGCAGTTTCCGGGACGAAGCCACCGACGGCACTGAGTTTGCGTTGTCGTGCCAGCTCGTGATCCCATCGCGCGGTCTTGGTGAGCCCAGTATCCGCTGGAAAGTGTGGCGCACGGCCCAAGAGATTCATCTCTTTGACGAGTACGTTTTGGACTGAACGGAGTGTATCGTATATATGAGGGTGGGCTGACATCTCTGTTTTATCTAATCCAAAAGGGAGCTCCGTCAGATCCCGTCGGTCGCAGGGTTGCTCCGTGACATTGTCTTTCCGCGCGGCCGCAAGCGCGATTCGATCTTTGGTGGACTGCGGCGCAAGTCGACGCAAGAGCTCAGGGAGCAGCAGCTCTCGGTGTACCTCGGTCGCGTGTTTACCATCCGTCAGCTGTCTACGGACCCCGCGGCACGTGTGGTCATTCGGCGCTTTCTCCACTTTGACAATCTCTTTGAACTCTCGGTACGATTGTTCGCAAGTGAGACAAAGCCATGTACCCTCGTGCTGACAGTTGTGTGCGCGTAATAGTGCGAGCGCGTTGAAGACAATAACGCACCGACGGCCGAGTTGAACGAACCAACTTTCACGCCGCAAGTTGAACCGACCGACGACCAAGCAGCCTCGGAATCTTACTCGGCGTACTCGCAAGGCGATGAGGCCAATAATGAAGCGTCCAACTCTCTTGTCCAGGGGGCTGCTGATAGTTTCGAGGTACGGATCCTGAATGACTATTTGGTGACCGCCTTGGTTGCCGATTCTGACTGGAATTTCCTTTGATCCATTTCTGTAGGCACCACCACCCTCTTCGTCTGACAATCAGACTCGTCTGGCTCGCACAGCCAGCGTCCATTTCGAAGACGAGTTTGAAGAGCTACCCGACGTCACACCCGAGGCTGATCCTGCGGAGGCCAAGAAGCTCCACAAGCAAATCATCCGCATGGTGCGCGACGTGTTTGGCGGCGACGAAGATCGCGTGCGAGACTTTCAGGACCAGACCAAAGATTTTGGCCGCGACAAAACTGATGCTAAGGAGTATTGCGCGTTTCTCCATGGTGCACTCGGCTCCAAGCAGAGCTGTATCGTGATCCCCATGATGGCCCGGTTGATGCCCGACGACGACAAGCGCCTGGCGCTGATGGAGGCCCGCGCGTCGATCATCCGCAAGACCGCTCGCCGCAATCGACGGAGGTCCAAGCAGTTTTCCGAAAGCGTCGTAATGCATCAGCATCAGCACGAGCAGCGTCAAGCAAACCAACAGAACGAGTGGCTATCGACGACGACAACCGCACGGACGCGACCAAAGTCGGAGAGTCTCTCAGTCATCGGTAATCCACAGCCACATATCAGTGCGAGCTACTATGGTCAGCGCAGCTCGATGGTGGAACCGCGGACGTTGCCGAATACGACGGATGCGTCTGGGTTCCAACGGCTGAGCCTAGAAGATTCAGGCCGAAAAATTCTTCCAGACGCGCGACGCAAGCTAGATGCGCGGCGATCGCTGAGCATGTTTGGTGAACCGATCCACGCGGACAGGATCGAGGAAGAGAGCTCGGGTGCGAGGGATTCCGAGGATCGAGTCTCGGAACGAGAGAGTTTTGAAGAGCATGAAAAGCGGCCCGAGGAGCCCAGTCCCGAGATGAAGCCACTACCACCTGTGTTTCGACGGGCCAACTCGAACTCGTGGCTTCAGCAGCCTCCAAGCAGTGCTCCCAGCTCCCAGCCAGGCTATGGCCAGCGCGCGCTGCGAACGCGCCAGTCGTCGCGGTCCGTGGAATCCATTGGTAATGTGTCGTCAGTCGGCGACCACGAGGAACAACCGCCCGCCGACGAAGTCGAAGAGAACCCCGTGCTGGCTCGTCTTAAGAAACAGGGCGCTGTCAGCTTCATGCTGAGATAGGAGGTGGTAAACTTTATTTGATTGTATGAATGTGTATCCACAGCCTGTATGTGGAATGAACGCTGTGAATTGTGCACACCAGGTTCCTGGCTGTTTTCGGCAGGCGCTTGTTTTGGTTTCGATTTTCATCACGTTCAAAAATAGCAGGAAGCCGGAGCGGAACCGCATCCACACTTGCTTGCAGGTGACTGGACTTGTCTGGCAACTGAGCAAGGATCGATCAGCATGGCGGCCGTGTCGGGTGAAGAGCTCCAAGAGGCATGGCAGAAGGTCAAGAAGATGGGCAAGCTACCCGAGGTAAGTCACCCTCCCATTTAGTTCTCGGGGCTCTGCGTATTCACACTAATCATAATCTCTAGCCTCCCACTCCAAAGCTGCCATCGTTTACCGTCCGCACGCCCATCAAGACGCGTCTGCTCGGGATCCAGCACTATCTCAACGCGCTCGAGTACAACTACACGGGCACGCTCTACTTTGACGTCAACAAGAACCGCAGCTTCAAGTCGATCGTCAACACGGCCAAAGACATTGTCGTCGACATGCTGCCCATCCAGTGCCTCGAAGCCGTCTTTGTCGCAGGATACTTGACGGCAAATGTTGCGGATCTCGAGCGGTTCCCCGTGAGCTTCAAGTCCGAGTGCGGCACGAACACCCACCGCCATATCATCTTGGCTGTGCGGCACCAGCTCAACAAATGGGGAGCGCTCGGGCTCAGCCGCAGCGAAAAGCTCATGTACAAGGACTTGCGCTTCAACTCGCTCAGTGAGCTCATCCACGACTACTGCCACGGCTTCCACAGCGTCTACCACAAAGTGACCAAGATCTACATTGGCTTCCCGTTTCCGCACGACATCCACTCGTCCGAAAAAGTCGAGTGGCGCGTGCTCAACGTGCCCATGGACGAGAGCAACGTCGCCGCTGAAGTGGACGCTCACATGGATGGCTTTGCAAAGGAAGCGTTAGACGTGCTGGCGTTCAAGCGCGCCAAAGGCACGATTCCCGACAGCTTCCAGACGAGGTATCCGCTGCATACGCCCGAAAAAGAGCCCGGCAAGAAATCTCCCGACAAGCGCATGCTGCTAAATGGCGCGTCCTTTGATTTCCCGACGATGCCCGACGACATGGACGCCACGACGCCTCCCCCTGCAGCAGTCAAGTCGAGCACTGAGGACGATGACAATGGGAAAAAGAACCCGATTCTCGTTGCGCCGGAAAAGCTTGTTTTTAAGCGTGCGCTTGCGGTGCGTAATTTCCTTGCTGGCATTGTGACGGACACTCGTGACTAAACACTTGGCCTACCTACAGGATCAGGCGCAGGTGTTGCCCTCAAACGTGTTTCTCCAGAACACGACATCCTCCCCGTTCAAGATTGAAGTCGAGGAGCCCACCGGGCAGTTGGAGATTGTCACCAAGTCGACCCATTCGTTCTCATCCCCGGAAGAAAAAGCCGCCAAGGCGACCACGTGCTCGGTCTTCCGAGTCTCTGCGGTACGCTGGGAGTGGAAGTATGTGGTACTGTGCTGGCTCGCTGATATAAAAATTTCTATGCGCTTGAAACATTCAGAAAGGCATGATCGTGATCGCGATCAAGTGCAAACCACTATCGACGGCAGCGACGCCCGAGCCAGCGCCGGCGACGAGCACGACCTCACCCGAGCCCATACCAAAGCGAAGCACAGAGCTCAAGCGGATCCGAACCCCACGTGGGACCGTGAAGTCTCCGCAAAAGACCGCAACACCACCACCACCCAAAGCCACCACGGCTCGGGAAGCACAGCCAAACCTGATTGTGTATTTCCGCGCGACACGTCTGACGCGAGACGGTGAATACCAGGCAAACGAACTAGAGATCGTCGAGGCCTATGTGAGCGAGCTGCCCTTTACGATTGCATCGTGAATGAATGAAATGCGCATTCGTTGTGTCTGGTTATTTCTTCACTCGACGACCTGCAAGGTCATGAAGATCGGAACGAGATCGTCTCCACTGTCGATACTGTCACACACCAGGTGATAGGTGCCGATAGGCGTCGCTGTCGGCAGGGCCAGCTTCTCGAATACTGAGATGCCAGCGTTGTTGGACACGATCAATTCAGAAATCTGCTGTTCCGCTGGCGTGGTTACCTCCGATTCATCCTCATTCGGTGTACTGGATTCTAGATTCGGTACTTGATCATCCTGATCATCCGTGGGCGGTGATTCCACAACCAAGGCAAAGTGCCACTGAGAAGGTGGCGTGATAGCTTCACTCGGACCGGTTCCGTCTCCAGCCGACTGCACTGGGGCAGAAATTTGACCTTTAAAGACACGGAGTCGAAGGAGACGACCCGACTCACCATGCACGATCGATGGAGTACTCTCCAACGCGGACTCGTGGAGAGAGATCACAGCGAGACGCGGGATTTGAGCCTTCTTGTCCAACGTGATCATCCCGGAAACATCCTGAAAGTCCAAATCGTTGGTGGGCGTGGGTTCTTCTGCACTTGGCCGCACGACGATCTTGAATGCAAGCTTTGTTGTCGGAACTAGGAGCAAAATCCACCGTTTAGAATAAAAAACGGATTACATACTCGAAACTCAATGAGGAAACGTTCGTACCGATCGGTTTGTCGTCCATCCAGACGCCATCAAACACGATATGGCTAGAGACAGACGCCGAGAGCAAACCGATACCGTGGCCACATCGCTGGCCATTCACCCATTCGCCATCGTACAGTTGCCTTCCGTGGCCATCTTTTCGAACTCCACGGCCCGATATCTTGCCGTCCACCCAGTCGCCGTCGTATATCGATGCATCCGTTGCGAATCGGATGCGGCCATTCCCGTGGGGCTTGTGGTGATGAAAGTCGCCGCGATAGACATCCCCATTCACCATGCGCAGTTCACCAAGCCCGTGGCGCCGGTTATTCGCCCAGTGGCCTTCGTAGACCTCGCCACTCGACGCGATCAACACGCCCTCACCATGGCGCTCGCCGAGGTGAAACTGTCCATTGTACGTGGACCCATCGGGCCATCGTCTCAGCCCAATGCCATCAATCTCGCCCGACGCGAACTCGCCTTCGTACGAGCCGCCGTCTGGAAGGGAGAACACGCCCTGACCGTGCATGCTGCCGCACGTCCAGTCGCCTTCGTAGTGAAAGCTGCCGCTGGGAAATGCGTACGCGCGGTGGCCGTCGCGGAGGCGATCGCGGAACTCACCCACATAAGCCTAACACGCATGAGAGCGGTGATTCACTGTCGTGAGCATAACGAGTGGGGATCATTCGTATTGGTGCATTGTTACCATGATGGCAGCTCGTCCAGCGCGCGCGACTCGTCGAATGTCTCGGCGCCCTTTCACGAATGTTCGGTGAACGCCCACGGTCACACGTCACACATTTTCCCAGATTATCTTGGTTCGGCCTCTCATGGTCTATTGTAGCTCTATTGCATTATATCCCCAAAAAACGACGGCGCCTTACTCGATAAAATGCTCCATCGCCTTTTCAAACACGACGGCCATGACCGCAAAGCCCGCGGCGCCCTTCGCGGTCTGCTTCATTAAAACTGCACACCACAACGCATCGTCGTCAGTGCGGTCGGTCCCAGTCAATAAAGAGAAAGAGATGAATAGTGTATAAACCCACTCTGCGGTCCCATTTGCCGTGCCGACCACGCCGAGAGCATGCCGCCAGCGACGCCTCCGGCAATCATGGGGTTCAATACGTCATGGGTCGCGCGCTCGCGCTCGATCACGCACTCGAGGCCGGCAAACACAAAGCCCACCATTGCAAAGTCCTTACCACAATAAAATCCATCCATATAAGCGGTCAGACGGGTGCGCCTTTCTCATTTCAATCGCTTCAAAGACCTCATACCTTGGCAAAGTAGATGCTTCTCGAGGACATGGAATGGAACGATCTGCGGAAGCCATGTGCCAGCTATAGCCCACCACAGTACCAACACCAGCGATACAGAGAGTCAGTATATGGACCAACGTTTCCCCATCGATCTAATAGAGCAAAAAAACCTGTTGGCGCATCGTGTCGCCGACAATCTCGCCGTGGGCGCCCTCGAACGTGCCGAGGAACGTGCCGAGTCCGACGCCCATGCCAACACCGGCGACCGACGCGACCACCGACTTCTTGAAGCAGTTCTCGCGCGACTCGTTCACAAACTTGACCACGTGCAGTAGCACGCGCTCTGGCGGCGTCGGTGTCGGCGTCGAGCCCTCCATTGCTTTTTTCCTTTGCGAAAGTCCATCAGAAATTGCGCACTTTCTAACCCAAACTATCTCATAACTGATAACGGTTATGATTTCATAGAGACGAAGAGTGCAGGTCAGCCCATTTGGTGGATTTTCCCGCGTGGGCATTTTCACGATGATGCGGGTTCGGCTGCGCGCGCCGGGTGACGAGAGCGAACCGTTTCCGGCGGCGGCGGCTGCGACAGCGACCGCGAGACGGGCGTCCTCTGCACACGCGTCACCGCGCACGCCGCCACCGCGTCTGCCGCAGGTACTGGACGTGCGGTCGCCCGACTTTATCGAGCAGCGGCTCGAGAACCTCAAGCGCAAGCCCAACTGGCTCACGTACCTCGACCAGTACGTGCAGGCCCATCCAGAGGACGATGAAGATGAGGGCGTTGGTGAGACCTGTGAAGGAGATGAAAAAGATGGAGAGACAAGCGCAAAGGCGGATGTGGACGGCGATGGAGGCTACGATGCCGACGACGAGGCCGCCGACGAAAAAGACGATGGTCCCGGGTATTTGCAATCACTCGCGTACGCGGTTGGAGTCGTCGCGCTGACGCCCGTGTGGGTCTTCACGTTCCCGCTCTGGAAGGAAAAAGGACCAGAGTGCGTGTGCGCATTGTGGATGCTGATAGCGAGGCGATTTGGCTGTCTAACGAACGTGCGATTTGTTTTGGTTTCTAGGTATTGGCCGCTCGGAAGTCCGTCGCTGTGGGATCTCTACAAACGGTCGCTGTGGCTGCTGGCGTTTTTCGTGCTCGGCGTTGAGCTCCTGTACTTTGTCATTTGCAAGGAGCTACCGGAATGGGGACGTGAGACATTGTACGTGCTGCAGGTCGAGCTCGAAGATATGTTTGACGCGACGAATGCGTGTCGCGCCGCCGTGTCGCGCGGCAGCGAAATGCTCGTCCGCGAACTGTGCGTGCCCATTGCGGTCGACATTGCCGTGCTGCAGCTCACGGCGTGGACCATGGTCAAGACCCATCGACGGTGGGGCCGCTTTGTGCTGGTCGTGCTGGCCGTATTAATCTTCGTCGATGTGCCGGGCAAGATCAACCTGGCGCTGCAACCGCTACCCGTCATCTCGGGTATTGACCAGCCATACGCTCTGTTCGATGAAGAGATTTTGGTACGTGACGATAATTCTAATGTGTGTTTGATTGGCTCGTGACTGAATGGACATGGTGTTGGTTTTGGTAGGTGGCCTTTACGGGCAAGAATCTGCAGCCCGGTGGTACGATCGCGTGGGTCTCGTACTGGGGATGTGCCAGCACATCTCCTGTCGCGACGTGCGATCTGCAGTTCCCTGCGACCTTTGACAAGGGGTTTACGGCCGTGACGTTCACTGCGGTTGACCAGTTCATTCCGTGTTATCGGAATCCGCCCAACCCACTCAAAGCCGAAGACTTTACGTGCTTTGAGCACATTCGACTGCCCGTCAAAGACAAGCAGAGCATCCCAGGATGGTCACGGGGCAACACGGGTACTGTCGAGACCACGAAGAAGAAAGAGAAGAAGAAGCCGGTGGTTGCTGAGTCAATGCCCGACTCCGAGGGCGCGGAAGAGATTGCGTACGCGCGCCGACTCGCCGCGGAAAACGAGCACATGAAAGGTTTGGCGTCGGCCAAAGGCAAAGACGAAAAGCGAACGTCGAATCGCTCCAAGAAGAAGAAGCTCCAGCAAAAGATCAAGTCGGTGACCGTGGACCCTGCCACGGGCAACGCCATGGACGAGAGATAGAAAAGAAATAAGAGCGCATCCACACGTGCCAACAACCTGCGTTATAAACATCCTGCACCGTCTCTCTCGTCTTTCGATACCCTCCGACCACACAGCTACAAAAGACTGACTACCTACACGGCCCTTTCATTCGTTGCACTAGTGTCCGTGCTGACAAGCGCCTCGCGGATGGTCTCGCCCAGCCGCGTGAGTTTGCCGCTCTCTTGGTCACTCGCTTGGGCCGCGAGCTCGACTTGCTTGTCGTGGAAGACGCGCTGCTGCTCCATCATTTTCTCCTTCATGGCCAATTCGCGTTCGCGGAGCTCGACTTCCTTTTTGAACTTGGCCTTTTCAAACTCGAGCCGCTCGCGGTCGATCGCGAGTTGCTCGAGCAAATGCTTCTCATAGTCAAAGTGACTACGCGCGCCTGCTGCGACCAAACGGTTATTTCGTTTCCGCAAGTAAGGCAGCTCCTCTACATCCGAGACGCCAAGCTTACCACTGTACGCCTGGAACGAGAAGAAGCGAGAGAGGGAGGGAAGACGACGGCACACGCCACATACAAATCATTAAGCGTGAGCTTTTCATCATACGAAACCGACCAGTCACAAAACGTACCATTGCCGTGGAAAAGTGATGGCCCGTCGTCGTCGACGAAGACGTCGTCGTGGTCAGTGTGCCGTTGCCCGGTCCTTGACTGGCGTCCGAGAGGTTCGCGTGGAGCGCCTGGGCCTGGGCCTGCGCGTACGCAATGTCCGACTCGGCAGTGAGCACAACGTCATCGATCGGCAGTCCGTCGTACTGAAAGTCGCCGTGCATCTGCAGGTACCGCGCACGAATCGACTCTTGCTTGGGCAGCATCTCGTACTCGGCCCAGCGCCGCGGGTGCGCGCCCAGCAAGTGGCTGCGGATGTTGTCGACGCGGAATGCACGGAAAAACTTGGTCGTCGTGAGCGAGCGGCGGCGGCGCTTCTTCGTGTCACCGCCCGCCGCACCGCCACTGCCACCGGCGGCATCGGCGTCTTGCTGGATCAGCTGCTCGTACTTGCCCTCGCGACCAAAGGCTTTGCAAAAGCCGCACATGGCGAGTGTCACGTCGTTGCTCGCGGCATCACGTTCAATCGCCAAGAGCCCAAACTCCATCTCGTACTTGGGCTGCCAATTGTGGCGACGCGAGCGCTGCTGCTGCTGCTGCTTGCTCGCGGCCGAGCCACCACTACCGCGCTTGCCGTCTTTGAGTTCGTCTTTGCCGCCACTGCCGCCGACGTCATAGTCGTCGTCGTCGTCGTCGTACTCGTCGGCGCCGTCCATCTCGCTCGCGCCGCGCTTGCGGCGTCCATCCGAGTCGCTTGCCGTCGCATCGTCCAGCGCGACGCTGACCAGCGATTCGCTGGTCGGGAGTGCTGCCGCGGCAGCGGACGCGTCAGTCGCTCTCGCCAGCATGTGAGAGAGAGAGAACCACTTTGAAGCGGCGCTTTGTCCCGCCTGCAGGTTTGAAAAAAGTGGAGCTCCTGGAAAAATGGAGGGGAGACCCTGGAGTGAACTGTGCACCTCATTCAAGGGCGCCAGGAAAGCCACCAGATATAGAGTGGACGACATGGATTACGTATAATCGGATAGATCCTGACCTAACACTAGATTTGCTTGGATGTAGCCTAGTATAGTGTGGTACGGGGAGTGTTGGTCCCTTCACCAAAAAGTGCAAAACGGCGGACACAAGATGAGACGCTGGATCTACGGCGCGCTCGTGGCGCTGGCGCTGCTCGTGGGCGGCGGCGTGTACATCTACGATACGCAGTGGAACGACTTCTCGTCGTTAAACCATTATGAGGTGCGGCTGCGCTTCACGGTGGTTCCAGATACGGAGATGGACGAGGAGATCTGATAACATCTCGTTTTTCTATTGCAGGCACTGGGCGTCGCGCCGACGGCGTCCACCGCCGAGATCAAGCGCGCGTTCCGAGAGCTTTCGCTTCGGTACCACCCCGACAAAGTATCTTCGGAATTGAATACGCAACGCTTCCACCGAATCGCAGGTGCGGCTCGTTTCGAAATCATACGGCTTCCTCCATCGTAGCTCTGATCTTGTTGCTGGTGGTATTAATCTTAAAGCCGCGTCTCAGGTGCTTTCAAACGAGGAGACACGTGAAATGTATGCCATCCAATTAAAAGAAGAGCAGCGCATGCGTGCGTTCCAGCAAGACCAGGCGTGGCAGCGGATCCGTGTATTGCCGCGGTCGCAAAAGCTCGGCGACATTGTCTCGTTCTACCTGACCGAGTTCCCGTGGCAAGTGCTCGCGCTCGTCCTGATGCTGCTCGATCTCACGCTCTTCTTCAAGGCGCTCGTCGTGCTCGGGTGCATCGTCTTTGTATTTGACTTGGCCAGTCGCATTTTGGGATGCGTCCTTGACGTCTTTCGCCCCGGATTCGTGGGCGTCGCCAAGGAGATCAAAGACGATTCGCTGCGTGCCGCGCGCGAGCGCCAGCAAAAGATTCTGGAAGAGCGGTCCGCCGAGGCGCAGACAGCACTGTTGCGAAAGCGCAGGTCCGAGCGCCTCGCGCGCGCCGAATGAAGCTGGACCATGAACCATTCATAATAGACACTGCGTCACGTGTCCGTGGTCGTCGACGTGGAGGCGGATTTTGCAGCGGCCTTTACAGAGCAACACGTCACGTGAGGGAGATCCGTCTTTCTTGAATGTGGATGCACACTCGACAATCTCCCAGCCTTCGACAATCAGTCCGGTCAGCGACCACCCATAGAACTGCGAAAAGCCCAGCAGGCCGTGGTGGTTCAGTGGCATGGCCTCGCGCTGGAGCTGCGTGACGACGACGTTCAGCGACTTGGCGAGTAAGCCGCGGGGCAGCGACACGGACTTGTTCGTAACGCGGTTGGGCATGACTTTGTAACCACGGTGACGCAGATACAACGGGGTTATTGCACACAGCACGCCGAGTGCGATCGAGAGACCGCAGGTCGCGAGAAGCTTGAACATTCCGTAGTTGGCGTCGTCCAGTTTGTCAGGTACGACCACACGAACGGCGAGCACAAAGATCGAAGCTGCGACCCGCCAGCGCGGGTTATGCACGCCCGGGAATAGCTCGTGGAGGTGCACAAGTTGGTGCACCGAGTCGTAACCGAGTCGGATGAACCAGGTCGCACTCAGCGTGACGATCGCGTCGCGAATCAGCTTGGGGTACACTGTAACCTTGGACTCGTCCATGAAAGTTGGGTCGGACGGCATGTGGTACGCGACCATGAGCGGCACGGAGCTCAGCGTCATGAGTAAGACTTGTGCGTAACTCAGCACGCCGACGCTTTGGAAATTGAATTGGGACGCGACCCAAGCGCTCACGCAGCGGAACTGCGTCGTGCGGTACGCGACCACAAACCGCTTGCCAAACTGGAGCGCAATGCACACGGCAATGGCGTTGAGCACCCAGCTGATGCTCCAGTTGCTCCAGATCAAATACCGAAGCCCCTCGGACGCGTACGCGACGCGGCTCCGCGTAACGCTATTCGGTTCGACCCAGCAGCGCACGCTTTCGTTCAGGTACCGAAGCTCCAGTGTGCGGTAGCACGCCGTGGCATTACGGTAGGCCTCTACGGCACTGGGTGGTGGTGACGCGGCCGGCCAGAGCTTGAGCATGCCCGCAGTCAGCACGGTCGGCTTCCAGAACACGGGCGAGCCGACAAAGCCGACCGTGTTGGGTGCACTGGGCGAGCCAACGAGCATTTCGCTTGGGATCTGCGCCATGGCAATACCCTGCGCCGCTAGCTCGGCTTCCATTCTCGAGTAGAGTCCTGTGTGGTCGTCGAGTGCGCGCTGTATGAACCGGTCGACGCTCGGATAGAACGCCGTTGTGATCTTGTCGATCGTGTTGGTCTCAGCCGAGACATTGGCAGTGTGAAACCCAATGCGACACTGCGCCGTGTCGGGAAAGTGCACGAGCCCGTACTCGGTCGTCACAAAGAGCGCAAACGACGCGTTGTACTCGGCGAGAATCATCTCGGCCGTGCGTGTGCGGCCAAACGACGTGAGCATGGCCTGCAGCAACGGCACCATGACCCACGCACTGCCGTCGTCTTTGCCTATGAATTCACAAGGCAGAGATATCAGCATGAGCCCCACAGATATCAGAGACACTACCGCCTCTAATTAAACGTACGATGGGTCGACGTGGTGCTGTACGGGAACGCGAACCGCGCGCCATTCATGGTCTCGCCCACGAGCTGGAACCGCTTGATCATACTAATGAACCACGCGCGCGCGCCGCCGTTCGTGTTGCTCATAAACACCAAGTACGACGGCTGCGCCGACGCCGCTAAAAGACTGAGCCACACGACTTTGGTGAGTGTCTTGTAGAATGCGCGGTGGCACCGCGTGACCGAGTCGTCGTCCAGCACGACGCCCGCCGCCTCAATGTCAATATACTGGGCTAGAGTATAGAACGGCGCGTCACGCGTGTGCTCGAGCTTTTGAAACCACGTGGCGATCACGGCCTCGTCGTCCCACCACGTATCCAGCCGCTGCTTGAAGGGATCCATCACGGACAGCTCGGCCAGCTTGAAGACGCCCATGGTGTTGCCCCACCAGTCTCGCTTGTATGTATTCAAGCCCGACATGGCGCCGCCCAGCAGCGTAAAGTCCATAATGTCGTACGCACGCGACGCCGTCGCGTCCACGGCGACCGAGTGGTTGTAAAAGCTATAGTACTCGGGGTAACGCGCCATCATGAGCAGCATGCGCAAGTGGGATCCAAACGCATCGATGCTCGAGAGCTTTTTGTCGAGCTTGAGCCGAGCGGTCGCGCGGCGGATTGATGTGAGCGCGAATCCCGTAAAGATCGTGGTCGTAGTTGTCGCGACGGCGGCGCTGGCGCGTGCGCTCGACGAGATCACGATTTGCTGCGAGAGCATAGCGGAGACCGTGGCGTTGATACGGTCGCGTGGGATCACCAGGCGCGGCGCATCCACTGCGTCGTACGCTTGGCCGTCAATGCCAATCAACGCGTCTTCGATAAGATCCAAGACGAACGCTCTTGTATAAAACGAGTGCGTGATGATCTCACTGAGAAAGCACGACTCGAGTGTCGAGGTCTGGAGATCGTCGATGCGGAGCACATAGGAATCGAGTGCAAACCGTTCGTGGATCATGGGCACGCCATTTTGGAACACGCTCGCGTAGCCGTTGGCGAGCGCCGTCGACGCCTGGCTGGGCTGCGAGAAAAACTGGAACGCCTCGAGCGTCTTGGGCCAGCTCTTGGTGTTGAACAGCGTCTCCATGGTCGCGTGGAAGGTCTCTACAGTGTAGAGCAGTGCGATATTGTTGCCCAGCCCAGACGCCTGACGCGACGCGTTGAGCGATACGCGGCCGTAGCTTCGCTTTTCGCCGGCCACGGGAAAGTCGTAGCATACAAAGTCCGTGTCGTTTTGGCGGCAGGTTGTGCCGTCCATGAAGGCGCTTTCGGCCGCACAGGAGATTGAGAGTCGCCACGGATCGGATCCGTTCGTTGGCTGGATCCAGAGCCCGACGGCGTCCAGGGGCAGATTGCTGCTGGACGAGAGGAAAACTCTGGGTCTTGACGTGAACGCCGTGCCCGGGAACTCGGTCGCCTGGACGACCAGTGCGTAGTACACGGCGAGCGTCTGGAAGTCGTCCGGAGAGACCAAGTGGTGGATCGTATCGATGTCAAAGGACCCGAGTGCCTCGAGTTGGTCGCGGATCGCTCGATTGCCGACCACGATCTGGATCACGCGCCGCAGCAGCGCCACAATTTCGTCGCCAGCCATTGACTGGATCGAAGGCATGCTCGTGGTCAGACCCGTGGATGTGATCGGCTCGGTCTCGGTCTCGACAGTGTCGACGCGAAGCGTGGGCGTTTCAATCATGACGACATTTTTGATGGGGATCACAAACGCCCAGAGAATGTAGCAAACGACCAGCAGCAGTCCACCGCGATGGCTGCGCTGCGGGATGGCTCGGCATGGTGCAGGCATGGCAGGCGGTCCGGCCATGGGTGGCTCGTCTCTGGCCTTGTAGGGAACCGAAAGCTGCATCTTCGCTCGCTTTGCTCTTCGCGCTGTTCTCTTGCCAGCGTCGTTCTAACTGTCCAAAAACTGGAGAGGAGTCTGCGTCCTGTTCGAGTACGGTTTGTGTTGGGAGGTCTCGAAAGACCTCGGCTCCATTTATATGTCGCGTGAAAACGTCCCCGTTTAGCCATGACTTGCAAAAACGAACGGATCAGATCCATCAGAGACTTTGAGGTTCAGCCAATCAGAGCAAAGCGTAGCCATCTCAGAACCTCACGACGTTGAAGGTCTCGAGGACGACGACGCATCACAGAACGCGTCCCAGCAAAAAAAACCCGATGGAGACGGTAGTCAGACCAACGACGACGCCCGAAGACTATGCCCGGAGGTCTTCTCCAAACGCCATGGCGTTGATCGACGCGCCCTTGATCAAGCCGTCAACCGTCGCGCGGCGCACAGTCACCATGATGAAAAGCCCGTCTAGGAGTACGGTCGTGCCGCCGCCCGTCACCAAACCCAAGTACGACTCCCCGTTTGACGCGAGTCTCGCAGCAGCGCGCAAGCGTGCACAGCACGAGCGTCTATGGGAAATGTTTGCGACCTATGCACTCCACATGTCGTCCGAGGACCCGACCCGTATGCGCGTCAAGACTGTGTGCAAGCTGCTCCAAGACTGCGGCGTGATTGACGGCTCCGACTCACACGAGGCCAAGCTGATTGAAAAAGAAGTCAAGATTGTCTGCGACTCGTTTCTCAAGCTCACGCCCAGCGACCGCGACAATACGCGGCGCATGGACTTTACGGCCTTTCTCGGATTGCTCTTGCACTTTGCACAAATGAGTGGCGACCAGGACGCCACGCGTGCCTACGATTCGCTTGTGCGTACCTGCCTAGAGAAGCAGCAAAAGCCGCGTGTGCGTGTATCGGTCGTCAAGGACATGCAGGCGTGCCGCAAGGTCTTGCAGGCCTTTGACGAGCCACTGTCCAAGCTCTTTGCGTTTTACGCCGCGACGAGCCACGCGAAATTGGAAAAGCTCGACCCGAAAATGGCCCAATTCAGTCCACATCACATGGGGTATGGCGAGTGCCTCGCGTTTGCACGCACGTACGGCGTCATTGCCCACGGCGTGCTCACGACGACCGAGTTTGCGACGCTCTACATTGACTCGCTCGCCAAGGCACCGGCCTTGGAATACGACCGTGTCCTCACCTATGACGGCTTTCGTGAACTGATCGTGCGCGTCTCCAAGCGTGCGTGTCCCGGCGACCACTTGACCGCGGACCGCAAACTCAAGGGGCTTTTCCAGCTCATGTGGCTCGCATCGGCGTCGACGTCGCCGCGCGCGCTCAAGATTACGGACGTGCTCAAGACCGACAAGGTCGACGTGACCAAACTGTTTTTGCTCCACTTTGAAAAGTTTTGGAAGCGCGAACACTATGAAAACTACGTTGGCGACCGCACAGCAGTAGAGACACCAGCAGGGCTGCTGGCGGATGAGAGTCTGGACAGTACTGGTATCAAGGCGATGCCCCCGGGCGCACCAGTGCGGCGAGGGTTGTCGACGCGGCTGAGTCTCTGCGTGCAGACCACGGGCGGTAATGACACTGGCCAGCCACAGACGCTCCAGCGACGCTTTTCGATCCAGACCCCGTCGTCCTAAGCCTCACGTGCATAAGATAGAAGTCTTGACTGTGCAAAATGCAAATTTCAATATGTACGGTCCTCTATTGCGCTTCTCGTTTGGTCGCTTTGAAATCTCTACAGTGCAATGGGCTGCATGAGCGAAAAGCTCCCCGTGCCGACACGCGGCGGCTGGCCCAGCACGAGCCGCGACGACGAGCCGTCCAAATTATCGTGGAGTCCATTAAGCGCGGCCTCGGTGAGAAACTTCATGGACGTTTCAAACGTAATTTGCTGAAACGCCGAGCCTTTAAGCGCCATGCCCATGCGGTTCATGGGCATGTACCCGCCAGCGTTCGTCATGTAGTCGGCAATCAGACTCAAGTGGCGATAGTCGACACTGATGCCATAGACGCCAAACACGTCATTAATCTGCTTCGAGATGCTCGCACGCGCGGCCTCGACGCCATAGGTCTGGAGCACTTGGTAAATGTCATTGGTCATCAACTTGTTGACATCGAGAAGCTCGTCAAACGCCCAAATGGCTTCAAAGTTGAGCCCCTCGGTTTGCACACACGGTGTCTCGTCTTGCGCGTCGCCAATGCGTTGCTGGATCAGATAGCACCGTGAAATGCCCGGACAGTGGCGCACGAGCACTTGCTTGGCGACTTTTTCCACAAGCGGCACCATGAGCAGCGTTTTGGAATGCGTCGGAAAACGCAACCGCAGTTCGACAAAGCTCTGCTTGCGGTTCGCACCGCAGTACATGAAGCACGCCTTCTTGCGCACGCTCAGCGGTACGTTGAGCGACTCGAGTCCGTTCGTCAAGAGATCCTTCTTGCCGCTCTGTGGAAGTGTCGCTGACGATGTGGTCTCGGTGTCGCTGTCGCTCGAGTCTTCCGTGTCACTGTTGCTGCTCTCGGGACCGCGCGTCTTCTTGGTCTTCTTCTTTTTGCTTCCCGTCATGTCGTCGTCGTCTTCTTCCTGGTCGCGCAGCAGACGCTGCTCGTCCTCGTCGGCCTCGCCATAACCACGCGACTCGTCGCGCGCGCCAAAGCGGAGCGTGCCCTGCTCTTCGTCGTCTTCGTCTTCCTCGTCATCATCGTCGTCTCCGCCCTTACTCTTGCTCTTGCGTCCCCCGCCGACGGCACCGGCCGCGACCTCGGCGACGCTCGCGACACTGGCATTGTCGCCAGCCTTTTTCATCTCGCGCGAAATGACTGTGAGTAGCTTGCCAATAAAACTACCGGCGACCGTGTCGTACACATCGTCGCTCGTGAGTCCAAAGGCCTTGGCAATTGCCTTCATCTTGTACAGCGTCAGTCGGATCGAGTACTCGCGCACCCAGAGCACGCCATTCTCGCTGGGCTTGAACTCGTCGACGACGCGCACACCGTCCTGGTGGTGGATAAGCTCGGCCAGCGCGACGCGGTTCAGTCGCCGCTCGACGTCCTTGGCACGGTCACTGGCGACGCCGTCACGCAATGGGATCGTCATCATGGGCGTCGACATTTTCTGGCTCGCCGTCATGATAATCTCACGCAGTCGCGGGATACCCAGCGTCACGTTCGCGGCACCGTGGCCGGCCAAGTGGAACGTATTCAGTGTCATTTGTGTCGACGGTTCGCCGACGCTTTGCGCGGCAATCACGCCGACGTTTTCACCCGGTGCGGCCATGCTGCGCATGTAATTGACCCACACGAGCAACTGGAACGCGTCGGGCCCCACGGCGTGCTTGGTCTGCATGACCGAGCGATCAATCTCACTGTCGCTCTCTAGCAATTTCTTTTTGGCTTTCTTGGATTTCTTTTTGGCAGAGGCAGCGAGCTCGAGACACTGGTTTGGGTTGCGAGTATTGTAGCTCTCGAGCTTGCTCTGGAGCCGCTCCGAAATGAGACCAACGTGGTCATTCAGTGGCAGTGCCTGCATGACCGGGTCTTCACTGGACGCCTTGATAATCTCGACACGTCCGGCCATGGCCTTGGTGAGGTTGGCGCTGCGCTTGACCTTGAACGTGGCCGTGCGCGGCACGCCAAAGGCCTTGCGCCCCGTGTCAACGTACTGGAGATCGTACGTCGCGTCGCGGCCGTCTTCCGGCTGCTCGACGAGTGCCAAAATCTCGGCGGCAAACCAGCCTTCTTCAATGCAGCCGCGTTTCCACTTGGTCTCGCCTTCTTTCAGTCGGCGGCTCAGCACACGCACACCGGGCTTGAGAATGCTGGCGGTATTGCCATAGTCGCGCTGCGTCGCGGCGCGCGTCTCAGCGTGGAGCTGCAAGGGTTTCATAATATCCAGCTTCGTGTGCTCGAAAAACTGCGCATCAATGCCGTACTTGTGCGAGATGCTGCGGTGGTTCATGGCTTGGAACGAAAACTCGGCGTCCTTGCCCGAGAGCAACGCCGTCTGCATGGGGTCGACGCCGTCTTCACCATACAAAAACTGGACCACATTGCCGTCGCAGTTGCGCACTGTGTGGTCGTACGCGACCTGCAAGTCTTCCATGTGCTTCATGAGGCAGCGCTGCAAGTACCCACTGCGGCTCGTCTTGACGGCCGTGTCGACCAGTCCTTCACGGCCGGCCATGCAGTGGTGGTAGTACTCTTGCGGACGCAGTCCCGTGAGGAACCGATCCGTAATGTACCCACCGGCGCGGGGCGCGGGGTCAAACGGCTCGTACGACGGCAGCGAGCGGCCGCTACACAAGATCGGTACGCGTCTTCCTTCCAATGCTTGCTGGCCGAGCCCACACGAGATTTGCGAGTGGTTGACCATCGAACCTTTGGCGCCCGTGAGCACCATGAGCGAAAACGCATTGGCCGGAAACGGCTTGGCCTGCCCACTTGGCAAGCACGTCTTGATAATGTCCGAGTTGGAGCCGTGCACACAGCCCATCATGTGGGCGTCCAACGCAGCGGCATTGGCATTGGCGTCGGGTCCGCTCAGCAGCACACGCATGCGCGCGCGGATCTGCTCGCGTTCCTCATCGTTCATGCGTCGCTTCTTGCCGAGCAGCTCTTCCGACTTGTGCTTGATTGCGAGCAGCTCCGAGAGTCCTGCGAATTCGGCATAGGCCTCTTCGCCATTGACCTCCGAGTCCTGGACGAGCCGACGGCGGCGCTTCTCGGCCGGGCGGTTCAATGTGAGATCTTCGAGTGCACACGTGTGGCCCGCGAATTGCAGGTAGCACGTAAACAGTCGCCCCAATGCCGTGAGCAGATCGGCGGCGATGCGCGCACCGTAAATCTCGTAGCACGCATGGACGAGGCCGTTCATGGACGCGCCAAACTGGCTCTTGTCCAAAACGCCCTGGAGCAGCTCGCCGTCGCGAAAAATCACAATGTGTTCGCCATTGAGGTTCCCATACAAATCGCCCTTGATCTTGGCCTTGCTATTGAGGTTCAGTTGCGGCAGTCCCTTGGTCAGGAGCTTGAGCAGCGACGTGACAACCTGCTTGCCGGTCCAGCGCACTTGGGGCTTGAGCATGGCCGGCGGCAAGATCTCAATGTGGGCCTTGTCGACACTCATGCCCATGTCTTCCATACTGGTCCAGGCGTTAAACAGCAGCTGCATGTACATGTCCTTGGTCACAAACGTATCGCGCTGCGTGAGCTTGACGCCCGAGTCGACGTGGTCTTGGATGAGGCCACGCAACGGCGAGCCGTCGGTCGGCACCAAGTACTGGTAGTCGTTCGCAGCAATGTGGTACGCCTCGGCCCGCGCCAATTCGTTTTGCGGAAAGTGCATGTTCATTTCGTCGCCGTCAAAGTCGGCGTTGAACGTATTGCAGTTGGCATAGTGCA
Source organism: Pythium volutum (assembly GCA_023334575.1). NCBI lineage: Eukaryota > Oomycota > Peronosporomycetes > Pythiales > Pythiaceae > Pythium > Pythium volutum. The sequence continues at coordinate 41,776 of JAADVC010000007.1, read as the reverse complement.
TGCGGATCGTCTGCATGGTCGGATTGGTCAGAACACGCGTGACATGGGCCATCATACTGGGCTTGTGGAGCGTCGGCTGGCGGTTCATGAGCACAACGTCGCCCGTTTGCAGGTGGCGCCACACGCGCTTGACGCGGTTCTTACTGGCCCCTTGGGCACTCGCCGAGCGCGTGAGCAGCGTCTTGCTGAGTGCTTCACGCTGGTGCGGTGAACGCTTCGTGAGGTCAATCAATCGCCCGGTTTCGCTCTCGACAAAGTTGGCGCCCGGGTGGACATCGGGTCCGTTGATCACGAGCTGTCGCATCTCTTCCACGTTCCACGGCGTCACGGGCTGCGGGTACGTGAGCGTCTTGGCGAACCGCAGCGGCACGCCAATCTGGCTCGTGCTAATGTACGGATCGGGCGAGATCACGGACCGCGCGGCGTAGTTGACGCGCTTGCCCATCATGTGCTTGCGGAAGAGACCTTCCTTTTTCTCTATGACTTGCTTGATGCCCGGTGGCGCGTCCCGCACCTTGGTGCTATCGACGAGTCCGTTCACGGCCGATTGCAGTTCCGTCCAGAGCGTGAGCTTGCGCGCCAAGTTGATGGACGCGTCGACGTCGCCATCACTCGCGTTGTCGTCGTCGTCGCTGGCTTTCTGCTTGCGCTGGTAATTGTCGGTCTGCACAATGGTCTCGGCGAGCTGGAGGATCTTGCTCAGCGCCGAGTTCTGCGCGTGCTCAAACATCTTGTCGCCCATGAACACGGGCGGACGGAACCGCGATGGCGCCACGGGCACGACATTGAGGAAAAACTTGCGCCAATTGTCGGCCTTGGCCGTGGCACGGCCATTGGCGACGCTGCGGTCACCGTACAAGAGTTCCATGAGTCCGTCTTCGGTGCGCCACATCATTTGCAGCTGCGACTGCACTTCCAGTGGCGGCAAAAACTTGCTGCCGCTGGTCGCGTCCTCGGCACTCGTGAATTTTTCCATGTCGACGTCCGAGTCCGAGTCGTCGCCCGACCTGTCGTCGTCGTCGTCACCGGCCGACAAATTGCCCTGCATCGTGTCGAGCGCCGACGAGATCGTGAGGTTCTTTTGGCGGTTCACTTTACGCGAGCGCGTGCTGAGCGGCTTGAGGAAAATCTTGGCGTTGGCGTCCTGGCGAATGCCCGGCGAGATGGCGCCACAGTTTTCACACTTGTTCTTCATGCCCTTGAGAAACTCGGCGTGGAGCTTGTTGCGCTGCACTTCAAAGACGCGCGGCAGCGGCGCGAGCTTTTTGTGTGGCGATGCGTCCTTGACGGCCGAGAGCGCGAGTCTTTCATACTCGTCCAGAATGGCCTGCTGCCGCTGGAAAGTACGCGTCGGCGGTTCGTCTTCGACGCCGTTGCGCTGCTCGAGCAGCTCCGAGAGCATCGCGGCCTCTTCGTAAAAGCCATTGTCGAGCAAAAGCACCTTGACGCGCAGCACGCGCGACCGCGCCGACGCCGTGCGAAACTTGTGGCACGTAAAGCACTTGCGCTTGAGCAGATTGAGCATTTGCATAAAGAGCACGGGATTGTACACGGGCACGGGCAGCTCAATGTGGCCCAAGTGGCCGGGGCATTCCTTTTGCGTCTGGTGGCACGTCGGACAGAGCACATTGTAGTCCACGGGGCCGAGCGCCGGATCGTAGAGTCCGCCGAGCACGGCGTTGTTAAGCGCGTCGTACGACACGCGGCTCGTGAGCTGCTTGACCGAGAGGTCGCGGATCTCGTCGTCGCTGTAAAAGCCGAACGCGACCTCGCGCACCTCGTAGCGCAGGATCGTCTGGTCGGTCGCCGACTCCATGGCGTACGTCTTTCACGTGGGGAAATTGCAGCGAGCGGAAGGTGAATGGCCGCCAACGATGCGATGGCGTCTGTAGCTCTTCGCGGCCAACCTAATCCACTGGCAGGTGAGACTCAAATGCACCAGTCGATTTTCCACCAATAGGAAGTCGTTGAAATTATATTGACCAATCGATGCTGTCCTATTTTTAGCGAATCTCTATTTTTGGATGATGCTTGCATGATGATTGGATGAAATGCAATCTGTAGCCATATTGGAAAATGAATGATGGTCGAATTTTGGGGAAACGAGACGCAAACGAAAGTGCATCAAGCGCTTCAGCCTTCGTAAACACCGCAGTCGGCAATGACGACGGCCTGCTTGGGCTTGTCACCCTGGTCCTTCTCGAGATTCTCAACCTTGTGGACAATCTCCATGCCTTCGACGACGCGGCCAAAGACAACGTGCTTGCCGTCCAAGTGCGGCGTCGGCACGGTCGTGATGAAAAACTGCGAGCCGTTCGTGCCTGGGCCAGCATTCGCCATCGACAGCAAGCCGGGTTGCGTGTGCTTGAGGCGAAAGTTCTCGTCGGGAAACTTTTCGCCGTAAATGCTCTCGCCGCCCGTGCCATCGCCGCGCGTAAAGTCGCCGCCCTGGATCATAAAGCTCTTGATCACGCGGTGGAACGCGCTGCCCTTGTAGTGCAGCGGTTGGCCCGTCGAGCAGTTGCCCTTCTCGCCCGTGCACAGCGCACGAAAGTTCTCGGCCGTCTTGGGCGTGATGTCCTTGTACAGCTGCATGACAACCTTGCCGGCCGGCTCGTCGCCAATCGTGATGTCGAAAAACACTTTCGGGTTGTTCGGGTCCGGCGTCGGGTCGGTCTCGACCGTCGACTTGTCGTCATACATCGAGACCTTGTTAAAGAGCCCCCCAAACACATTCTTCTCCTTCTCACGGGCCTCTTTCATGCGCTTCTTGAGCTCGTCCAGTTCGCGCCGCACATCGCGGTTCTGCGGGTCGAGCTTTCCGGCAGCGACCAAATCTTCCTTGGCACGGTCGAGCTCGTTGAGGTGCATGCGCCCGACACCACGGCGAAAGAGCGCCTTGACGCTCTTGGCATCATTCGCTAGCGCCTTGGACGCGACTGCGACGGCCTCAGTGTAGTCGCCCGTCTTGAGGTGGCACATGGCGCTGTTGAGGTAGCACGTCGTCTGGAACTCTTGCATCTTCTTCTTGGTGTCGTCTTCGACATCGTAGAGATCCTCCATGTACGACGCCGCCTCCGTGTACTTGGCTGCGGCCTCGGCAAACTGCTTGGCCTTGAAGAGCTCCGTGCCGATCTCCTTGAGTGCTGCGCCCTCGGAAAGCTTTTCGTCAGCGTCCATTTCCCACATTTCCTTCTTCTTGGGGGTAAAGCCCAGCAGCTCGACATCAAACTTGAGCGTGGCGTTGGCCGGGATCTTAGGCGGACTGCCGTTCTCGCCGTACGCGTACTCGGGCTTGCATGTCAGCACGGCCTTCTCGCCGACCTTCATGGTCGCGAAACCCAAGTCCCAGGCCTTGATCACATTGCCACGACCCAGCACAAACTATAGACACACGGGTGGTTAGTCATTCGCTCTCTCGTTCTCTTTCAAATGCAAGCAGCAGCGCGTTGGCAGACGCACCTTGAATTCGGAATCGCGGTCACGCGAGCTGTCAAACTTGCTGCCGTCCAGCAGCGTGCCCGTGTAGTGCGCTGCTCAGTACAAAACGCAACCCGTCAGTCTCCACCGACTCCACGCATTCATTCGGTCAGCAGCGTTGTGTGTCCCAACGTACCGCGCACTTCATCTCCCTCGGGCGGCGACTCGCCCGTGCCTTCCTGGTACACGCTCTTGATCACGCCGCCGTCACCCGAGATGTCGTCCTCGCGCAGGAACGTGTACGCTTCCGCCATTGTTGCTGTCCGTTTGGTTTGTTCACTTGGTGGAAATTCCAGATCTGGTAGAAGACCTTGCGGATCGAATGATCTCACTGTCAAGGGGGATGATCCCGATCCAGGAGCTCACTGAGGTTTATTCAAAGCCTGCGACATGGTAGACTTGGTATTTCTATTCGTGAGGTTTTATCTCAGCCAAATCGAAGTATCGAAGCGCATCGGATTTGACAGGGGATCGGTAGCCATGTTGTGATTGGGCGTTTTGGGAATGGGAGGAATGTTCTGGAAAGTCAACATGACCAGCACTGTACCTCACGGTTCCGGCGCGCGGTGCTGCATCGTGTAAAAGTCGAAGTCGAACCGCGTTGGCTGGCCACTATGTGGGACGAGTCTATCGAGCGCGGGCGTCCACTCAAACACTGGATTGTTGTCGGCATGGGTCGGCCCGGCCTGCGCGTCACACTCGAGCCGCTGCATCTTGTCGAGCGACGTGACCTTGGCGTCGATCGCGCCATCCAGCGAAAAGTACGTCGGGTCCGTCTCCAAGTCGTACCGCGCCGCGACCGCGTGAGACGCGTGGCCCTGCGAGAGCGGATCGTCGCGCCAGCTGTTGGAGCGCATGACGCGCTTGAGGTCGGCCAGCGACTCGATCGTCGGCGCGTCTCGCCGGAAAATCTGCGCGCGAGCACATTGCTCATGGCTCCACGACGCGCTGTGGTTGCCCGATCGCTCGTAGATGGACGGAAAGTACGGCACGTTGTACGAGCCCCAGTATCCTTGCGCGTTAATCACGCGCGACAAATCTTCGACGTGGATGTAACCGGGCATTTGCTCGAGAACCGTGAATCCATTCTCGCTGAACCCAACGCCTTTGACGAATTTCTTCGTGTCGATGACCATCCATTGGTTATTGTACGTGCCACTGTTGTACTTGGCGAAAGTAGCTGCCCACGACGGTCCATCCGTGGCTAGGAAATTAGCGACCTTAGACCGCAACCAGCACGGCACACTCTGCGGTGTGACGAGCTTGTATAGATCGTCGTTGAACACGCCATTTGTCGTCTCCATGACCCCCAATCCAACGCTGGTCATGTACCAGTCGTCAACTGACGACAGGAAACCTGGACTGCTCGACATGCTGATCCGCCGCTTGACTGCTGTCGTGTGGTCACTCAAACCTGGAAGCGGCACATCGTAGTGCTTGAAGATGCGGTTCATCGATGCAAACGTGTCCCACGTTGCATGGCCCCACATCAAGTCGCTAAAGTTGGGGAGAATGCGAACCAATGCCGAGCACTTGAGGTTCTTGATGAATGTGTAGAAGTCGCTCGACGCGGCGGCGATCTGGTCGGGATCTTGATCACCACGGACGACCGCCACCAAGTCTTCCAGGTCACCATCCGCATTGAGCATGAACAAGTCGAGCCTTGTAGCTGGGGAGTCTGACTGCGAGGCGTGTCGATACCCAGCAACAAGCCCATCAAATTGCGCCAGGATCGAGCTCATGGCCAGCCAATATGGAGCGTCCGGCGCATTCTCGTGTTCCTCGTGGTATTGGATCTGCCTGTGCATCCAGTCCAGATTTTTGTCGAAAAACGCGTACAGTGCTTGGGCCGTTTTCTTGTCAGACTCGTCGCCCGTCGGAAAGAACGTGAGGTAGACATTGTTGAAATGTTCGCGGATGCGATGGTGAGTAAGCACGCCTTCTGCGTACCCGACAGCAAACATGATCTCCTTGCGTCGACGTCGAGCAACGTGAACATCGTCATACTCTTCCTTTGTGAGGTTTGCAGTCTTGATCCAAAGTTGCGACCACCCGATTGTCTCCAGGCTATCGTTGAAAATTCCCCACGCATCGTGCGGCGCGGTCGAGTTGGCTCCAAGTTCGACCTCGATCGATCCAGTCTCCGATCTGACGACCCGAACTGTTTGAACCCGGAGGGCGTCGGTAGCAGTGGAGACGGTAGATGATACGGTGTCGTGGCTGTCGACGATCCGCCGTGATTCGCTTGTTGCCGACTTGCGAGCAAGCATAATGGCTCCGATGATCAAAAGCGACGACGCAACTCCTAGAAACAGCTTGACGCGACCAATCCATCGATGGTTCTTCTGTAGACGCCATCTCTCTTCATCAGATGACAGCGGAAAGCTCAGCCTTCCCGTGCTCTGTTTCCCTGAAGGTCCCATAGCGTTCGGATATGGCCTTGTCGCGCTTCGCCACCATGACTGCTTGGAAGCTGGAGAGTCTTGGAATGGTGGTGGCGCAGGCTGCGATAGCACCCAACCGACAGCAACGGTCAATCCATCGTCACAGACGACGACTGAACCTTGGGTCCAAGAAATTGAGTAGTGGCGACTGTTCGCAGCAACTTCAAGCGGCACAATTTTCCACGAATCTTGGTCCAACGCGTTGGATTCTTGCCAGCCGCCCCTTTCGAGGAATACTGGACGGCATGGTCTGCGGTTCGATGTGTTTACCGGAGCAGATTGTATTGCGCCATGCTGGAAACGAGACTAAGCTCGCACTCGGCGCGCACCCTTTCGATCTGAGCCTTGTAAAACGACCGGTCTCGATCGTGCTTCTTGCGCAGCCTCTCTTTGCCGATCATAGAAAGTTCCAGTCGCACGTCGACTTCGCGCGCCATCTCACGTTCGATCTCTTCAACAATCAGCTTGCGCACTTGGTCGGCGTACTGTGCCTTCATTTTCTCGAGAATTTTGATTTCGACTGCTTGACGAGTCTCGTGGTCGAGGTCTTTGCGCTGCAGCTCGGCGCGCAAGCCAGGTAAGGACGTTTGGAAGCGGAGTTCTGCGCGCTACATTCCCGCACCAAACGTTGAGATTCCGTATCTCCGATACAGACAGTATGCAAGAAGACAACGCACCTCGACGCGTGCTTGCTGGTCGTGTTGCCAGTTGACCATCGCGCCCATCGGTCGTGTCGACAGAGTCTCAGGGAATATGACGGCTCGCTCGTTTTCTGCGTTGTGGGATGATGCTTGTAGACCTTGGTGAGTCGCCTTCCGTGTTGGTGACTGCGCCAGCGGCGGCAAAAATGCCGAGGACGCCGACGTGGACCCGTGGCATTTCGATCGCTTGACGGGCGAAGCCGACGGTGACGGTGACGGCGCCGCTGCAGCGCGTGGCGCGGCCACGTGCGGCTTTGCATTGGGCGACGCGAGCACGAGCCACTCGCCTGTCTCGGCGTCGCGCACCTCCATGCTCTCTGTATATTCCACCACCAGAAATTCTCGATCACCCCCACGAGCACACCATACTGAATTCAAGTGTGACGAGCCCATGCCGTTTTCCGCCTTGAAGTAGTTTCGCGGTTTCGTACTTAACCGGGACGTTTCCACACAGAAACCATCCAGCAAGAGTGATGGTGTGCAACCTTCCACAGAGAAAACGCCAGTGTAAATATGGCGGGAGGGCGACGCCATGGGGCGCTGTGGCGCGGTCAACTCGCCCATCGTCCCATGGATTGGAATCAGCCACTCGAGTCTGCGTCTATAATATACGCCAAACAGTCGCCAGTGTCCCCACCTCCGTCGTGCTTGCGGACGTGAGGACGTGAAGGGTGAGACAGCATGAAGGACGAGCATGAGGCCGAGAACATTCGCGTGGCCGTGCGGTGCCGTCCCATGAACGACCGCGAGCTGCGCGAACAGGCCGTGTCGTGCTTTCTCGCGCAGGACGGCAACGCCGTGCTCACGAACCTTGAGAACCCGTCCGAACGCCACGAGTTTGGCTTTGACCACGTCTACGGCATTGACTCGGCGCAGACCCAAGTGTTTACGGACATTGGCTTGCCGATTCTTGACAAGGCGTTTGGTGGGTACAATGGCACGATCTTTGCGTACGGCCAGACGGGGAGCGGCAAGACGTTCAGCATGAACGGCGTGCGCGGCCACAGCGAGCTTGAGGGGCTCATTCCGCGCATGAACCGCGCCATCTTTGAACGCATTGCGCGCGAAAAAGCCGAGAACCCGCAGAAACTGTTTCTCGTCGAGTGCTCGTTCTTTGAGATTTACAACGAAGTCATTTTCGACTTGCTCGACTCGAGCGGCAACTCGAAGAAGAACAAGGCCGGCTTGGAGATCAAGGAGCATGCCGTGTTGGGCATTTACGTCAAGGATCTGCAAGAGCGCGTGGTCGAGACCCGCGACGAAGTCGTCGATCTCATGCAGCAAGGCCAGAATGCGCGCACTGTCGGGTACACGCAAATGAACGCCGAGAGCTCGCGGTCCCATTCGATTTTCATTATCAAGATCCACCAGAAAGACGCGACCGACGAGTCCAAGAACATTTTTGCCAAGATCAATCTCGTGGATCTCGCCGGCTCGGAACGGGCTGCATCGACTGGTGCGCAAGGCGATCGACTCAAAGAAGGCGCGAATATCAACAAGAGTCTCAGCGCGCTCGGAAATGTGATCAATGCGTTGGTAGAGGCCTCGCGATCGGGCAAGAAGGTGTTTGTCCCGTACCGAAACTCGAAACTCACGCGCGTATTGCAAGAGTCACTCGGTGGAAATAGTTTGTGCTCGATGCTTGCGACGCTATCCCCCGCGAATATCAACTTTATCGAGACACTGAGTACGTTGAAATACGCCAGCCGAGCAAAGGCAATCAAGGTGAACGCCAAGAAGAACGAGGCCTCGAGCCAGATCAGCCAGCTCAACGAAGAGATTGCCGCGCTGAAAAAGAAGTTGACCGAGCAAACGTCGTCGACGCTCGGTCTGGATCCCAAGGAAAAGGACGAGATCGTCAAGAAGTATGAACAGCAGATCAAGGAGATGGATCGCGTTCGCATGCAAACGTGGGAAGACAAGTCGAAACTTTCCAAACAGCACGAGCTTGAACGAAAGCGTCTCGCGAAGGAGAAGGCATTGGCCGACCAGAGAGTGCGCGAAGAGAGAACACGCAAGTGGAAGCTTCTCGAAGAAAAAGGTGACGTCGAGCTCATGCTTAGGGCGCTGCGCGACTTGGACCGGACAGCATCCAATCAGCCTACCGCTAGTGGTACTTCTACGGAAGACAAGTGGCTTGTCAAGGCTCAAGCGATGAAGGTGCTCGAAACCGAGTCGAAAGACCATCGTACGATGATCATGGTGTTCAAAGACGCGGTTGACAAGGATGTGGATCAATGGTCGAAGCGGCTTGTGCGGCACGAGTCCACAACATCCGCAGCGGCAAAGCGTGACGACACAGCGGCGACGCACATGATTGTGAACCAACTCTGCTCCAAGCTGCAGAACGTTTTTGACGAGAGCAAGCAGTTGGTGCAGATGGAGAAGAAATTGGTCGAAGATGGCTGTGAGCTGATCAATGAGATGATGAGCGAATTGATCAAGTTCAAAGAGAAGCGGAAACTGTCCAAGACAGCAGCCGTCAAGCCAACACCCGCGAGCAGTGGAGCCGCGGCACAGCAAAACAAAGAGGAGGATCAAGTGCAAGAAGAGCGCGAGAAGGGTTTGTCGATGACTCTCGCCCTGATTCAACGTCAACGAGCCAAGCTGGTCACCACCATCCGATTGGAGCGCCAGAAAATGTTCAATCTTGCCAAGGTGAGCTCGCAATTCGTCAAATACATGGATAGCTACGTTGTGGCGCTTGCATCCATTCGTGACGGCAACGAAGTCGAAATTTCCGGAAGCCTCGACAAGTGGAAGACCACGAAGGAAAGTCTGGTGAAGGCTACCGAGGCTTGGGACAGCGAGTTACCGAAAACCAAGAAGCTGGAGGAAAATGCTGCTGCCGCCGCAGACTCTATTCCAGTGACGTATGTTCCAAAAGGCGAAGTTGCTGCGCTGGGGTTAGAGTCCAAGCTCGTCGGGGACGACTGCTTGTATGCGTCATCTCGAAAAGCTGATGCAAAGCTGATGCGCATGAACTGCCCCCAATTCTGGCTTCGCGACGAGCAAGACTCGGTGCCGTTCCTTGTTGTCGACCTCGAGTTCCCACGATTCGTTCAGTCCATCGCAATTCGTGGTGGGAATACTGCAGGATCTCCACCCATTGCAACCGCTGGAAGCGATCCAATCCAGAAACCGCCTTGTTCAACTCCAGTCACGACGTTCCAGCTGGCCCCCCCAGATGAGTTGGAGGAGATTGCGAAAAAGTACAAGTTGGACGAGATCAACGGAGAGAGTGAGCAAATTTACGAGATTCTCGGACACATCATGTCCTGGAGCGATTTACTCAAGGTCAAGTCAACTGTTTTTCCGACAAAATTGTTTGCGCGTCCGCCCGTGCGGTTCTTGCATGACATTATCTCGATGGTCACGCACACTACAGGATACGCCAACGATTTGTTTTCCGCAACAGAGCGCGACTACACGAATCTCAATACGAAAACGGAGCGTGTTGACTACCTCACCAAGATTCTCGATTTCGTTCAAGAAGCGTACCGCGCTCAAGGAGGCGATCACCAGAGTGTTGTGATTGCTGCGACCGCGTCAAATATCCTCGCAGGAAAAGAACCCACAGACACGCTCAAGTTCATTGGTTATTTTGCCACCGCAGCCATGCAGTGGGGAATCAAGCATCCACCTGTGAAGACTACTCTACCAGGATCAGCTGCCAGCTCGAAAGATGAGTGCGAAACGACGAAGCCAGCCGAAGTCGGGGGAGATTCCGCTCCAGCAGAACACGCTGAAAGTGAACCTCAGAAGCCTTCTGGACAGAGCGGATGGGTGAAGAAGATGCGGATATCCACAAGTCTTACGGGCAAGCAGTGGCGAGTCCTCGGTGACTTTGACGCCAACAGCGACGACGCCAGTCTGCAGATGATTGCATTCCCATCGGGAACCAATGCCGTCGGTCGATTCATCCAGTTTACCTGCATTGATTGGCATGAAGTCCCATTGTTTCAAGTCGAGATCTACGGCCAAGAGGCGAGCGAGAGCGACGAGCTAGTAAAATCGATGGACAGCATGGGCTCAAAGGCGAGTGAGATGATCCAGCAGCTGCTTGCCTCTGCGGCACTGTTTGCGGAGGAAGCACGAGCATCGTGGGAGAAAGCCAAGGATGCCGAGCGTGAGAAGCAGGAAGAGCTCATCAAGCTCATGGCCGAGATTACGAGACTCAAGCAGTCGAATGCGCAATTCGAAATGGATATCAAGGAGATACAGCAAACAAAAGCGACTCTCCAGCAAAGTGTCAAGACGGAGTCCAAGAAGTATGCCGACGAAAAGGCCAAGAACGAGAAGCTCCAGAGTGAATTGCAAAAGGGCACAGCGAGCATCGCCGAATTGAAGAAAGAGAAAGAGTCTTTGGGCGTGAAACTGAATGAGCATACCCACTCGATTCAGACCATCACGCTTCAAATGTCCGAACAAAAGAAAGAGATGGAGTCGCTGCTCAAGTCCAAGACCGACCTTGAAGACTTGGGCACGAACTTGCGTAACCAATTGCAGTCAAAGAATGCGACCGAAGGCCACCAAGAGTCCAAGCTAGCAAGTGTCATGAGCGACTTGATGGCTGTCAACGTCCAGCTCGACGAGTTTCGACGGCGCTACGAGACATCTGAGCAAATGCGGAAAGAACAAGAAGCCGCGAATCAGCAAATGCATGCTCAACTCCAGAACCAACTGTCGGAGCTGGGTGTAAAGGAGGGCGCTGCACAAAAGCAGCTCCACGAGAAGATCACGGCCACGGAGCAAGCCCTTGAAGTCGTCCAGAACGAAAAGCACGAGCTGCGAAGGTGGTTGGATGAGAGTATAGCCAACGGAGCGGTCTCGACGGCAGCAAATGAGGCACTTCGCGGCCAAATTGGAACACTTCAAGATGAGCTTGAAGCCTGGAAACTGAAGGCAGCCGAGGCTCAAGAGCGAGCGTCGCCGACGACAGAGGCTATCGAAGCCGCCAGCGCCTCCACGAACCCACAGGAAAATGAGCAGTTGCTGCTGGAACTGCAAACAAAGGAGCTGCGGTATTTGGCCGAGTTGGAGAAGGCCGAGCTCAAATTGCATGCGAATGAACAAAAGCAGCGTGAAATCGAAGCCAAGCTTGTCAGCGTCGAAGCAGAACGAGATTCCCTTGCGCGCCGCATCACTGAACTAGGAGAACAAGAAGAGGAGCTCCAGTTCCAGCTGCAAATCGTGACGGAAGAACGCGATGCTGCTCGTGCAAAGGAAGAACAATTGTTCATGGAGAACAACGAGAAGGATCAAGAGATTGAGCGCATTCGAGACGGCTACGGTGAGAGCTGTTCACGTTCCTACTGGTTTATGACATGTGATGAGCTGATGGCAGTTTTTGTTTGTGTTTGCAGTGTGGGTCACGGATCGCATGAACATGAAAGAGGACGAGCTGGCAGAAGTCCAAGAGCAACTCGAGAAGTACCAAGCACTCGTGCAGATAACGACACCGTCCAAGAGGAACGAAGACAACGCAGCAGAGGCAAAGTTTGTAGTGAAGCTCCACTTGCTTGCGACGGGTACGAATCGCATCCCTTGTGTGCACGCTATCCGATCTCATGATCGTTTCCGTGGATAGGCCAAACCGACAAGAGCACTGCGCGCGTTGACGAATTGGTCCAAGAGTTGTGCCGATGGATCGAAACCGCCAAAAAGTCACTGGAGTCAGCGACTCTGAAAGCTCCAGCGGAATCTGCTGTAAAGGTGGAGACAACTGCGACTCTCAAGGTGGAAAGCAAAGTGAATAGCGATTCCACGCCGACAAAGAATGCAGCAACTCCTGTGCAGGCGACGGCAGCAGCCCCCGAAGTATCACCGGAATCCGCCAGCAAAGCCAAAACCGCGGCGAGCAACAAATCCACCCATCCGACAGCCGCGTCGAATCAAGAAATAACCCAACCAGCTACGCGTGGGACTGAGAAGGCAGACACGGTAGCCTCTCCGTCGGTCGAGGCAGTCAAGCTACCAACCACCAAGGCGCCACCTGAGCTCAACCAGGCACCAGTAAAGGACCCGGTGAAGCCACCAACAAAGCAGCCAGAAGAAACTCCAAAGCTCACAAAGCCATCTCCACGGGGACCATTGGCAGTTGCAAAGCTGGACCCGAAGCCTGAGCTCGACGTGCCGGCGCCTACAAAACCCGCAACACCTCGGCGAGAAGCGACACCTCCGACGTCGGCAAGACGACTGAGCGGCACTGCGGTACTGGCGGCAACGCCACCACCACCTTCGAACCAATCGGCCCAGCGCGGCGACGACGCGTACGACGACGACTTTGACGCCGATGAGCCCGAGGCCGAGGCCAAGCGGCAGTTGCGGCGGAAGCAATCGGGCAAGGCATAACGGTAATTTACGTGGATACATTTCGTGAATGTTAGAATTCTCTGAACTCACTCTTCCCAGCCGAGCTGGTTCGCGGCTACGCTGTCGCCGTCGCCGTCAATCTCTTGGCAGTTGTACATGGCGTACGTGAGCTTTTCTCGCACGACCTCTACGCTCGAGTACCGCGGCATCTCGACCGAGAAAAAGCACGTGTGGGCAATGGGCAAGTACGCGTCGGCACTGCTGCCGGCCGGGATTGTCTTGCTAAACGACTGCAATTTGAAGCGCTGTGTGAAATCCTTTTCGCTCGCCGGCAGCCGCGAGCGGCCCCACACGAACCGCAGAAACGCACTGCGTTCCTCATGGGAAAAGTCGCGGAGCACTTGCCAGAACCACTGGATATGGGCGTCGTCGGCACTGCAGCTCGAGTACTCGGAGCACTTTTGCAGCAAGTCGACATCGACCTCGGGCGAGCCGCACACGAGCTGCTCGAGCTCAGTGCCCGTAAAGAGCGCGAGCAGACGGGGCGGCACGACCATCGCGAGTCCACGCAATAGCGCAGCGATCTGTCGATCGAATTCATGGAGCCGGTACGACTCGACAAGGTCTGCAAATTCGACGCGCGAGTCAAACGTGACGGCGATGCTCGCGCCATGGGGCTTGAGCGGCACGACGCGATTGTCGGTGGATAACGTCGTGAAGGATTCCATGACAATGTCTTCAAACATGTCGCGCGTGACGCCGTACGAGTCGATCGTGCGGATCTTGGCCATGGAACTCACAATCATCGAGTCGACTTGTGCGAGGTCGTCGCTGGTCACGCGTTCGCCGGCGAGTCGTTTCCAGATCAATAACGCGAGCCGCAACGGGATGAATTCTTGGCTGCGCATTGTCGCGCCCATCAGTTTGCCGAGAAACTCGAGCATCTCGAGCTGGATCGCACTCGTCGCACTTGGGTTGAGGACCCACTTCTCACGGGCAGTGCCGACATTGTGCTGTGCGTTCGAGGACGCGATGAGCAGCGGCAGTTGGCTGCTGTGGAGTTCGTCGGCGTATTGGGTGAGGGTCTCACGATATGGCCCTCCGGCGTCTTGCGCGTTTTCGCCCAGGAATTCAACCTTGTATACGGCGTTGGCGCGCCGAAACTTGGCTCCGTCGAGCAGCCCAAGCTGGCGGAACGCCTGCGAGAACAGCGCAAAGCGGCCCTCGGTATCGACCTTGCCCGAAACGCGGTGGCGCATGGCCCTGGGGCGGTTCACCACCAAATCGTGCTTCTCACCCGTCTCGGTCGTGCGCTTCAGGGCCTCGTCCCACAGACCTCGCTTGACGGCATGGAGAATGCGGTACCGCTGGTCGCAAATCAGTTTGTCGAGGCGGATGACACCAACGCCAGCACCAGCACTCGACGACGGCGCCTTGGAAAACGCCACAAACGGAAGCAAACGACTCACGGCGCCGTTGATCTCTTGGAGAAGCTTGAAGCGTTTGCCCAAGCGATTCAATGCCTTCGTTTTGATGGTGCTTGCAATCGTTGTCACGGTCGACGCGTCGTCTGTTGAGGGGGATACACCGGTCGCTATTTCCACGAGCACGGGCCATTTAACCAAGTCATCGTCACTCGGCGCGAGCTCGGACCAGGAGGCGCGTAGGATCTGTGACAGCGTCAGCTGCTTGGCCACGGCGACCTTGTTGACGTACTTGATCAGCTGGTGATCGTGGCGAAGCTCGGCCGGGGGGCCGTCCATGATGAACCGATGGGCCTGTGTCTGGAAGCGCCGTCGCCCAATTGAGTTGGCCGAAAAATGAGGGATCACGTAAAAATGGTACCCCCACACGGTCGCTGGACCGTCGCCAGCGGTGCCCGAGGACTCAGTTCCTGGGGACTGCGAGTCCGTGCCTCGCGTCCTTGCGACGGGCGGCAGGCAGCTAGGATCCCAGCACGAAATGCGAACAGGTTTGCGAGAGCGAGGCGGAGTGGGTCCATTGGTACTTGCCGAACTTGAGACTGGCTGCGTGGTTTGTATTGTGCCCACTTGGTCGCGTCCGCTGCAATCATATACTGTCGCGCCTGTGCCTTCGTCCAGCTTCCAATGAGCCAGTAAAAGAGGCACCATCTCTTGCACGCGATGGCGGTGCACCACGCGTTCCCACTTCTCCTCAGCGTGGTCAAAGATTTCAAAGCCAATGTCGTCCTGGTCGCCATCTCCACCAGCACGGTCGTGATGACGCGCCGCCATCGCTGTGATGACAACACCATCAAATACCGGCGCATACTTGAACGCACGGTGACCAAAATTCCATGCAATGCCCTGGCCTCCCTGCGCCCCCAGCGTTGCAGCCGGCACAAAGTGTCCTCGCTCTGAACTGGCAGTGGCCAAACGAATCGCTCGACGAGAAGAGAAAGTTTCACTGGACGTCGACGACAATCGACGGCGCGGCGAGGTAAACGGCGAGCTTGAAGACAGGCGTCGCGGACTCGAGATCGCAGTGCCTTCCTCGAGAAGCCAGTCAACTGCGCGAGGCACGGCACGGGTCACGCCACCGGACGATGTTGCTTCTAATGCATCTTCAGACGCCTCCCGAGCGAACCCCATGGTCAACATTTCGTCCACGAGCGAATCGAATTCTCGCTGGACTGTCCGTGGTGATGGGGCAGCAGCTTCTTCTTCGGTCAGGAGATTGTCTTGCGCCGCCATTGCATCACTCTCTAGTGGTACTTGAACGAGGAGATCACCGTTGAGATAAAAGTTGAAGTTCTTGGTTGATGGCACGTACGCGCACCCGATCACATCGCCTTCACGGCTGAATACATCGCCAGAAAACGAACCACCGCCTGAACTGCTGCTTCGCCGCCTTGGGCTTCGTAACCCGCCGAGCGATACGTCAGACTCTCCGTCAGGTTCAAGTACTTCTTCACTACCGATGTGGACGAGTTTCCGCGGCAGTTCCAGCCCGACAGCGTTCTTGAACTCACCCAAAAGCTGCTGGCGTGAAGAAGGCTGAGCATCCACACCTGCAAATCCGACACATAGTCTCCCACCCGATAGCACGTGGGCTTCGTAGTAGATCATCACGGGCTTGTCACCGTCGTTCGACTGGATTGGAACCGGACAATCTGCACGCACAGTTACGAGATCGCGGCCGGTCCGATTGGTGGTGATCCACTTGCGCTGGTGCGATGGCACATTCATGGCTCGTGATGGTGATCCAATCGAGCGAGAAGGAGATGGAGGAGTAAGAAGCTGCTCGGAAACGAAGGAAGATCTGGATTGATTTCGAGGCGCCGGTGGGCTCTGCCAGCCGACTGAATCACGAGCACTCGTACTGTCATCCATCCCACTCGCGTGGCCATGGACTTGTTCACTTCGTAGCGCAGCATCCCAGATGCGGACATCGCAAATATGGCTGCTCAGTGGAAGTAGCACTGTCGTCGGGGTTGTGGACGAAGCGGGTGATGCCTCGATTGAACCACCAAACTTGAGCGCCGTAACGTACGTTTGACGCCCCAGCAGCTTTCGATCCAGTGGAACTTCGCACGCTCGCTCGCCGTTTGCATAGACCGCCACCTTGGACGACGCAAACACGACTCCGACATGAACCCACTGGCCTTGTAACACGAGACTTGCCGGCGAATCCTGGTCACTGGACTGGATCTCCTCTACTCCTTCATCGGTGCGAGCCACAATCATGAACCGGCCTTGTGACGTCGCACCAACACACAGTCCTTGCGTCGAGTCAAGCGTCGTAATCTCCACCAGCGAGAACACTACAGCGGACGCGGATGATGATGCATTCTTGAACGCCTGGTCTTGCACACAAATCCAAAATTCGATGGTACTCTCGTCGCCCAATACCAGCTTGGTTTTGCGCACGTCGAGGCTGAGCGCAGTCGAGTCGATGTGGAGTGTGCCCTGGAAGGCCTCGCCAAGGTCGACTAACTGAAAGGCGTCGTCGCTTGTCCTGTGGTCTTGTACATGGTCAAGAATATACTCCAGCGTGTCACCGGGTATGACCAATGGCATGTCCCACTCTTTCGGCTGGCACAAAAGCTGAACGTCGAAAAAGCCATCATGCCCATACCGGTAAATGCCGACACACGAGTCCTGCTCGCGTGACTGGGTCCACCGGACGCGCACCCCGCAGCCACTTCGTCCGCCCCACGCCACGATTGCTTCTACGACACCAATACTGCCCGGGCCACCGTCTTCGTCGGCATAGCACCAATCGCTCGAGCGCACCACACGGTCTTCGGGCTTGAGGATGCATGTACGCTTGACGGGATCATTCAAAAAGAGTGCCGGGTATTTGTCGTCGCAGAATGTGCCACGAATGCCAACGATCTCGGTTTCACACGCATCCTTGGTTTCAGGGCTCGCAAGAAAGCGAAGCCGGTGGTGTTCGTCCAAAACTGTTCGCCGGTCAAAGCGGATCTCCAGCGCGTATGCGCCTTGGATACAAACACGTTCCCTGGCTTGTTCGCTGCAATCTCCAAGATCTTTTGGCAGCGGATGCTCGCTTTCGCACTCGACCACGGTCGCGACACGGTGATCTTCTACGTCGAGCAGCAAACTCATAGCGTCGCATACGCGCTGGTACCAATTGGGGGCGATCGCCAGTGGCAACGACGCGAGCGGCGACGACGACAGACGCTGCATCTCGATCGCGTCGTGTTCACTTGTTGTCGTGACCACCACACGCAGCATCGCTGCTTCGTCGACCAAAATCTTGTTCAAATCAAGTCGCGCAGAGCTCATCACGCACAACGCGTTTTTTCGGAGCACAAGCACATGGCGGTCGAGGTCAAGCACGATCGAAACTGCATCCCCTGATTGCAGCAGCGCTGGCGGTGGCACGGCTTTGCCGTTCAAGAGACCGCATAGTGGGGAGGTCGTCAGCGTGCCACTGCTTTCCCACACGAAGCAAACGTCGCTATCGATCACCCCTCTAGCCGAACGGTCGGCCACGAGCTTGATCGTGACGACGTCGGACACGGAACGCAGCACAAACTGAAGGTGTAAAAGGGCACCGCTCGCCGGCATCGGCGGCGTCGACCACTCAAAGAGCTTGCTGTCGCTATCGCGGTCGGATATACTCGAGAACTCCAATGTCGATGGCGCGTCACTCTTCTCGGCTTGGCCTTGGGACGAGTAGCCAGCTGAATCAATGGCCATGTCGACAAACATGACACACTCAACCAGCATCTGCAAATACTCAGATTTCGTCTCTGAGCGATCTTCCGCAGCGAACTGCGCACGGATTTTGGTCACGAGCCGTGCGTAGAGAGTCTCAACCATTCCCGTCGGCAGCGAATGGATAAACGCGACATTATGGGCCAATTGCTGGAGAAGTTGGATCCCAAGTGAGCGGACTTGTTGAGGATGATCTTGAATCCCATCCAGTAACACGTCCACCATTCGCGGCGAGAACACTGACGATGCAACCCGCGTTTTCAAGGCGCTGGGCGAGGCCGAGCACGCCCTTGCCGTCACGCCAAGAAGCCACAGCGACAGCTTCATCAGCTTCACCAACGCTTGCACCTTGGCTTCATCGAGCGGAGGCGAACCGGCTTTGGCGTCGGAACTGTCGAGTTCGTCAAAGACACCGACTGCATAGAACTTGAATCCCCAATCGTTCTGGTTGGCGTCCGAGTGGAAGTAAACCTCGCAATTGTCGGCGTCAATCACAAGCGGTGGCCGTCCACCAAAGCCGGGCCAGTTCTCGACGCCATTGCGGCCGTGGTAGATCGATTCGCCGTAAAACTCGCCGCGGTCCGTGCCATTTTTATATAGACACACCCAGTCGCAGCTTTCCTCGGTCTTGGTTTGTGGATCAAAGTACACGACGATCTTTTTCGCCCCCGGAATCGACATTTGCCAGTACAACTCGGCGTCATCAGGGTACGGATGGCGACTCTCGAGCACGCGCATGGCGCCGCGGCCAGATGGCAACGAATTGACGCTCGTCTCTAATACATCTAAGCATCGATCGATGAGTGCACACGCATCTGCCTCGTCTTGTTTGCTCGTCAAAAGCGAGCGCATGCCCTGCTCGAGCGCGGCTTCATCGAGTTGACCTTCGTGGTCGTGAAAGAGATGCGACAGAAGCAGCAACAAGTCATTGGGGGACCCGAAGTCGCGTAGTTGCACCGGTGACTTCATTGCCTCTGACGACTCCACCGTGCCACCCATGAGCAGGCACAGCGTCTCGCGTGCGTACTTGATTGACAGCGCGCGGTGCGTGTCATAGGCGAGACTTTGGTACCGCGACGACTGTCCCTTGAGAGCTTCGACATTGAACGGCGACACAAACGACGTCACCACATGACGCTCTGCGTTCGTGTCGTCCAGGTGGAGATGGTCGTTTGGCTTGGCAAACGTCGCGGGATCATCGTCCACGCCCACGACAAGCACATTTTCGTTCTGTAAGAGCGTGCTGATTGCGACGACGTGCGTTTTGTCACCGGTACGACGCTTGATCCACCTACTGACGATTGCTTCATCAGTCACACCGACAGGAGGCTCCATCTTGATCCATTCCCTGCACTCAGACACGGCATACAGCTCGTCACCTGCCTTCAGACGCCCTAGCGCGGTGCCTGATTCGCTCGGCTCAGCAAAGATCTCGATACCAGCAGAGTCGATCACACGGAATTTGGGATTGCGCGCTTGCCTCTGCTTGCCGAGACGGCCACTATTGAGCAACGGACCGTGCAATAGAAATCCACTCGCATCTCGCTCGACTTGGCTTGCGTGCCATTCCACAACCGAGCCAAACTTGTCAAATCCATTGTACTCTTCCACAAACGGTCTCCGCTGCGGTCCAATGCCTTCGTAGAAGATCTCCCACATGTTGTGGGCTTGCTTGTCCAGCTCATCCATTCGCAGCATGAGCGGCGAAAGGATCGGGTACTCGACAACCACCGTGAATCGCCAGCCCCAGTCCACGTTGGACGCGTCCGTGACCCACAACAACGTGAACGAGTCGGACGGAATGATCAACGGAGCGCGATCGCCGACGCCGGGCCAATTGACCGCGTCATCGTCATCACAACCGGAATACTCGGCTCCCCACCGATCGGACTGCGACTGGGCCTTGAAGAACGTGACCTTGTCGCTGCCCTGCTCGGTCCTGCTTTGCGCGTCAAACGTCACGATGAGCCGCGCGGCGCCATGGAATGTCACGGTGATGCACTCGCGCACCGAGTTGCTGTACGGGTGCTTGGACTCAAACATCTGTGACCGAGAGGGCCATTGCGTCGGCCGGCCATCGTCGCTCGTGTTGGCAAGTCTGACTACAGAAGACACGAGCGGTTTCATAGCTGATGACATGATGGGATGCACTGCGGTGGGCTTGAGCAGGCGAAGACAGGTATACAACGACTTGAGTGCGCGTGCACGCACGTCGTTGATCGCATTGAGGCGAAACGATGGCGGCATCTCGGGCGCGTAGGTCGTGGCCTCTTCAAAAGCATGCGCCGTGAGTTTGAAGCCCCACTCGGTCGAGAGCACCCCCGTGCCCATGGCCGATGACTCGGTGTGGAAGTGCACATCGACCGACGAGGCCGGAATGCGCAGCGGTGGCACGCCACGCACACCGGGGAAACTGTCGCCATAGTAGCGTTCTTCGCCCCAATATGGTTTACCATTGCGGGCCTCCGCGTGGACTGCCGACCGCTTGTCGTCGTTGCGTTTCACAAATGACACGTAATCGTTTTGACCGGCCGTGCACGACTGCTCATCAAAGTAGATGACAATTTCTTGTACGGCGTGGACACGCAGCGGGTACGTAATGTCCTCGCCACTGGTGTATGGATGCTCGCTTTCCAGCACTTCGACATTCTCTTTGCGAGAGACTTTGGGCTTGAAAAACGTACTTTCCGGGGGCAAATCGGCCGTCAACTGCGTCAGCAGCTGATTGTACAAACGCTGGAGCGTACCGGCAAAGAGATACGGAGCAACCGTCTCGAGAAAGGTGGTCAACTCCTGCGTTTCCTCGTCTTCCAAATACGCAACGTCCGTCGTGGGTACATTCACGGGATTGGTGGGGTCACAATCGAACAAGATCCGAGCCGTGCGCTCTCCACCACACTTATGTTGGAACCGCAATAGACACCCTGTCTCGATGGTCTCCTTGGTATCAATGTTCGCGCGGCATCTCACGCGTCCGCCGACACTAATGCCGTTGTACCCACTGCCGAGCACGACCAGTGCCGCGGTGATGTTGGCGGCCGCGCTGTTCCAGTTCGAAGACTCATTGCCGGCTTGGAGTGCCTTCCACTCGGATAACGCTGCTTCGAAGGACTGGCACACACGCTCAACCCACTCGGAATTCTGGGCGAGACGCCGCAAAAGCGACGCATACGCTGTCACCAACGCCAAACCTTCCGTCGATGAAAGTTGAAGATCCATAGGGCAAGACGGAGTGGCTTCTGACTCCTCATTATTGTAGTCCTGCTGATCATCGTGGCAACGCGACCACACACTCACTGCGGTCGACAATGCGTTGAACACAAAGTCCACGAAATCGCCCGAGTCAGCGACCGCGGGGTGCACGCGCTTGAACTGGTCCGTCATAAACTCGGCCGACACGGATCCACACAGATGCTTGAGCACAACGATGCTGGCGCATCGCACTTCGACGGGCGCGATCTCTTCAAACGCGAGCAGCATCAAATCGCCCACGTTTTCGGGTGTCGCAATGAGTTCCCGTCCGCGAGATGTTTCGCAACACGTCTGCAAGAGCCCAATCACGTGAAGGGCGCGTTCGAGCGGAATTTCTGCGGGCGCGGACGTCGGACACGACGCCTGCATGCTGGCTACGACCTCGTCTTCGTCGAGAGAGCGACTCGCAATCTCGGGCTGGTACACCCAGCATCGCGCAGCTGGCATATCGAGGATTCGGGCGGGGGGCTCGCCAATGTAGAATGGGTGGGCATTGAGACTTGGCGATTGCCATGCCTCATCACTCGCACGGCCACTCTCAAACTCCGGTGTCGCGAGGAGCCGGAACCCCCAGCTTGATGAATCGCCCGAATGGTGGAAATGCACGAGGAAACGATCTGATGGGATCTCAAGCGCACTCGGTGACGCCATCGCTCCGTCAAAGCTGCGGCGACGGCGATGGCGATTACTCAGTGCACCAGGAAAGTTCCTTTGCGGATCATGGTACCGACCCGTGTACTTATTCTCACCCCAGACGTCTGTGCATCGCGCACTCTGGTAGAACCGAACAAACCCCGATGATTCATCCAGCTCCGATAACGGGTCAAAGACGATGCGAATCTTGGATGCACCTGGAATGTGCACGGGCCAGTACTTGTCCACAGAATCCTCGGTAATTGGGTGGACCGACTCGATCATCATCGACTGCGCTGCGGATGCATTCTTCTCCAGTACCAACATTGGATCCAGAATGTGCTGGATCACCATGAGTCCGTTGATGTAAAACTTGAGCACTTCTTCGTTGTGGATAACCGCGACGTGGGCCCATTCGTTGCCGTCAAGTTCGTAGTTGGTCTCGTACACACACTCTTTCTCAGGACCGCACGCGATCCGATACGAGAGTTGCCTTCGATCGTTCAAGAAGAGCCCGAAATGACTCCACGGAGCGGCCACAGTGCCGTCCTTGACGAGATTTTTCGTCCCTTTGCAGAACACGACGCCGCCAATGCCTTCACCCACGAGAACGACTTCGAGCTTGCCCGCTTTTGGATCAAACTCATACTCCTTTTCCACGCTCTGGCCTGACCATTTCACTCGAACCGACGTTGGACTTGGGATCGCGGTGACCACGCCAGTCAGCTCTGCTGAGCCTTCTTTCTCTTCGACAACGCTACCCCCTTCCGCATTGTCTTCAGGCCACGAGGGGCCATGGCGGACTTCATCACCAATCTTGAGCGCATACGACGATACAGTCGATGACACGTAGAGCCATAGCATAATTGAATGGTTCCATCGCACGTCACAATTCTTGGAAACCGGTACAGTCAACGTCGACAGCGGACCGCCCAAATTGTGTTCGCGATCCCGCACACCATTGATCGGCAAATCCATGACCCCACTTAATGCACGAAGCTGCGAGGCAATGCCCTCGAGCTGAAGCCCGACCGTAGCGAATAACTGTTTCTGAAAGTGACTCGCGGAACTGCTGTCATCTTGCTCGGTGCTGCGATCGCCCGAATCGCCGAGCCGCGAGAGAAACACGTCGAGCAGCACTTGTGCGGAACGGCGCACACGACTCGCTTTACTGGCGAGCAGACGAAGCAGTTGTGGCAGCACGTTGCTTTCTTGTAACAGGTATGTGTCGTCAGCATCATAGTCGATGCACATGGCCTTGAGGAGAGCGACGGCGTACTCCGTATTAAAAGTCTCCTGCTGCGCCATTTCGTGCACGTACTGATTTAGGCACGCGCCAAACGCATTGTTCACATCATTGCGCGTCACGCCATCACAGCCCGACAAGAATGTGCCGAAATGCAGTCGCCCCAACGGCAGGGACGCGACGTCCACAGTCGAATCTTCCAATGATGCGAGCACCGTCGCGGCGTCAAGCGCGACCTTACGGAGCGACATTGCGCACGATTCGGCCAGCGCCATTTTCCATTGTACGGACTGACCAGCGGCAGAGACATTGTGGTAGAGCCAAAGCCCACAAGCGCGATACTCTGCGCGCACGTTTCGCACAGTGATCAGCGTGCGCAGCTCTGTAATGTCGATATCACTCTGGATAAACTCGAGCACTTGCTCCGTGACCGACTTCACGCGCCGACTGCTTCGTCGTTCGCTCGAGCTTCGTCGATAGTTGAGCAGCCTCCGCAGATCGGTCGCATCTTGCAATTCATCGAGCAGGCTGTACCACTTGCCCAACGTCGAGTTGGATGGCGTCTTGGATAGAGGGCTGGTTGCAACGCTCAGTGCGGACCCGTACTTAGCGAGGAACCCCCATCGTCGCTTGGCGCCACTCACGTGGGAAAACGACATAGGCGTCATTTCCAATAGGAAGTTTGCTCGCTCCACAACGTTCTTGCTTAGCACGTTGAGTGCATCATCACTCATGCCTTTATACGCGGACGGCTGCCGCCGCAGCAAATCTCGAGCGCTTTGGCGGCTGGGTGGTTCGAATCCGTTTTGCATGCCCGCGTCCGCGGCATCGCCTAAGTGAAACCAGTCGCGCATCTTTTGCGCGTTCTTCCAACCTCGTTGCAGCTGCTCCGACACGTCACTCCGTAGGTTTTGCGCCAATGCGAAAGCATCCATGCCCCACATATTGTGGTGGATAATTGCAGCAGCGACCGCGCGAATCGCAGTGTTAATGGGAGTTACCGAAGTCACCGCCGACTCTCCACCAAATCCCGACTTGGATCGGGCACGAAGTCGAGCACTTCCACTCTCTCGCTCCATGGCACGCAGCACTTTCTCAGCGTCGGAGCCTTCTGGTGGGAATGTAAACTCGCGAAGAAGTTGCACGACCCCGGCATCCTGTTCGCGTTCTGCCGCGACGCCATTCTGGAGAAGCTCGCTGTGAAGCACTCGGTCATTGAGTGCCTCGGTGGCCGAGATGGGCACCAGCTGCGCACTCTCCACCAAAAGTCGTGCGGCTTCGTCGATCAAGCCGACGGCCATCTCAGTCAAAGACGTCATCCAGTGGCGTTGCACGATCGTCACCTTTTCAAAGAGCTCGCCGACCGCCGTAAACTTGTAGCCCCAGTCGGTGTTTGACGAGTCCGTGTGGAAGGAAACAAAGCAGTGGTCGCTGTCAATCACCAAAGGCGGAAGACCGGTCACGCCTGGCCAATTGAACTCGCCATCGCGACCCGAGTACTGCTGTTCGCCGTAGTAACTGGTCTGTGACCTGTCCTTGAAGAACGTGACATAATCGTAGCTGCGTTCTGTGCGACTGCGTGCGTCAAACGTGATTGTGATCTGAGTTGCGCCGGGAATGCGCAGCTCCTGGGTGACGTCCAAACTGTTTTCATATTCGTGAGACGACTCCATGACCTCGGATCGCGTAGTTCGCGAAACGGTGGAAACGGATTTCGTCTGAGAATCCGCTTCCAGCGCAATACCAAGGTCGCCCAAGGATGCGTACAGCTCGCGGAGAACCCCGGACTCGGACCTAAGCCACATGCCGAGCTTCTCTTGACAGACTTTGATATCCAGCTTGGGTGTTTCACTGGAAGGAGACGCATCATCAGCGGATGAAAATGCTTTCACTGTCTCGGCCCAATTGCGGAGCAACAACGAGGCGCTGGCCAGACTTGTTGGTGCGACTTGTCGTACGAGTCCAACACGCATCTTCTTGTTCATTGTGGCCAGTGGAATCTTGTCGGCTCGTATCTTTCGCGCCGACTGTGTAGATGCACGAGCAATCCCTTGGCAAACGAGCTGGAACACCTCGAGCGAAAGTTGGAATGTCTCCGTACTCACAAACGCGCGAATAAAAGTGAGCTGCAGGAAAAAGTTCACGAGCGCGATAAGTTCCTGATGAACTGCACTGCATGCTTCACTATCGATCGCGTCGTTTTCGTCGAGCATCATTTCCTGGGCTTCGACAAGCTCTGTCCAAAGAGTTGCAAAACGATCGAAAATGTCGGGCGGCGCATCGGCCTCGGCCGTTCGTTCAATGGTCTTACGCAACTGACGTAGCAGACTCGCAGTGACCACGCATTCACTCGGCGATAAATTCTGCTTGCGCCACTTTTGAATCAACTTCTCGACACGGTCCAGCTGCGCACTCAAGTTGGCATCGACAAGATGAGCCGTCTGTGCGCTCAGCGCTAATGCCATCGAAACGACACGCATATTCCAATGCCGATGTGCGGCGTCCTCACGTACGATAGTCGCATCGTCGACTTGCTGGTCACGGTCCAGGATTGACGCCAACAACTTGGGGAGCCTTGCTTGAAACGAAGCCAACGCTGGCAACGTCGCTCCACTGACCGCATGTCCACAGCTTCGACGTAACACGCTCAAACAGCATCGCAAGCACTCGCTCTCGATAGTTGCACTCGCCGCCGAGCCACCGTCACGAATCGCTACAAAGCGTTCAGCGACATCCACGATATGCGCGAGGCTGTTCGCATCTGTCTCGGCGGAAAACGGACACTTGACAGTGGTCGCCTCGGTTGTTCCGTCTCCAGCATGTTGAGCGAGAAAGGAGAGGACGCGCAACACCATAAACTCCGTGCGTGCGTGCCCGCCTTCCAGTGCATTGGCCGGGAGACTTTCTTCTTCCTCATCGAGTGCGACAATCCGGCGACCGGAATTCTTGAACATCGAAAGCGAACTGCGCGCCACATTGGCAATCCAAATCGAATTGTTCGTAGCATCAAAGCAACAGCTCGAACTGGGCAGGGAGCGCTCAAACGACTTGAGTATTTGCTTGTCTTTGCCCTTCATTGCGGCCCGCGTCGAGCCTTCCGATACAAACTGTCCATTTCCACAGTCAAACATCAAGCAATCGAATCTGGACCCCGAACCCGACGACTGCGATGCTCGGACGGGAGCGATGCTGGGCAGAACCATCCACATGTACGATCCATTCGTGAAAAACGTCGGAAGCACCGCGTCTGCTTCACCCACGCACAACTCTCGCTTCAAGATCTTGAGCAGGCAATTCACGTACGTGGTACATTGGATCTGCTTCACATCGACATCAAATGATCGCACCAGCACCGCCTTCTTGATCGCCGTGGAACCGACGAGTCCGCCAAAGACACGCACGCGAAAGCGCTCGGCGCTTATTTCGATTTCGTACAGACGTCGCCCTTCGGTCACATACGTGAAGAGCGGCTGACTGACGCGTGCTTCAGTTGAAAGACCCGATGCCATGTCGGAGTCACCCGCCGAAAGCGTCACCGAACCAGAAACGCTCAAGTCCGTCGGAGAGACTTGAAGCAGAGTCCTCGGTTCATGGCGCTTGCCCTCCACAGTCTGTGGTCCGTTCGAGGCAACTGGGTGCAATAGGCTGAGATAGAGCCGACCTCCACAAAATACCATCGACGAAAAGTAGATCTTGTCACCCAGTCGCTCCACACTGGAGACTGCATCGCCCATGGCAAATTTTTCCAGGTAGAGTTGCTTGGAAGTCTGGGAAGTTGAATAGAGAAGAATCAGTTCCTTCTCACTTGATTCGCCATTGTCGTCGCCGGTCGTTGGAGCTACTAGCATTAGCTTCTCCAGAAGCGCAGCATCGAGCACCACGCCAGTGGAGCCGTCTTTTGGATCCTCAAGCGCCGCTGCTTCTTGCAGTTGAGCCAACGCATTTTTGCCGACGACCACAAAGTCTCCATA
The DNA here is from genome assembly GCA_023334575.1 of Pythium volutum. Classification (NCBI taxonomy): domain Eukaryota; phylum Oomycota; class Peronosporomycetes; order Pythiales; family Pythiaceae; genus Pythium; species Pythium volutum. Next base: position 14,527 of record JAADVC010000007.1, on the reverse strand, counting down.
GAATGCAAAGAGTATGTCCTCCGGCCGTCCAAGAAAGCCTGGTTCCGTCAAAGCTTCACACAGCTTGTCGCGGTCATCAAACTCAAAAGAGCGTCGCTCGCCTTCGCGTTCGAGCTGTACAAACAGTCGAGGCGGTGTCGTACGGCTCGCTTCTTCATCTTCTGCGCGAAGCGCGGGCAGAATCGTGTCTTCGAAAAACTGCCGCGATGGTGTCGTTGCAAATTTCTGAAGCACGCTCGTCGCATCCAGCCCCGTACCGTAAAACCCACACTGGAAAGTGCGCGGTTGGTGAAAGGTCTGCAGATACTGCTGTGCCGGAGCCTGCGCATAGACGCGCCCCGCTACCGTAAAGTTGGCGCCCGTGCCGATCTTGATGAGTCCGTCCGTGAGGTTCCATGTGTAGACGTAGCTGCCATCGGTCGCAATAGCCGTCGGTTGCGTACTCGACTCGCTCCCTTCGTCGTCGATCGATGAAGCGTCGTCTTTAATCGTCTTGATACTGATTTGCTTGAGCAAGCTGTCGTCTGTCAATGGACCAAGCTCGTACTCGACGCGGTACGACTCGAGGCGAACTAAGAGACCTTCGATCCATTCGCCCAGAGAACGAACACCAACAGAATTCGCGAGATCGGCGGCACGTATGCCGACAAACACGGTGACAAACTCGATCAGGAGCGTTGCGCGTCCGCTGCAAATGCCGACGGCGAGAAGCAGCACGAGCAGCACGTCGCGATGCGCCACCGACAAATCGCTCGCGCGCAGCAATTCGCCGCAAAAGCGATACACATCGTCGACAAGCACCGTGGTCACGGTCGCGTCGTTCTCTTCTTGGTGGAGCACAAACGGCGGAAACTCGAGCACTGTGTGCACGAGCGAGAGCACGCCATTCTCAAAGAGACTCGCGCCCGTGGTGCGAAACGCCTTGAGCATCTCGAGCTGCAGGCGAAACGACGCGACGTTAAACAGGCTCATGCCGAGCAACCCCGCACAGCTCACGGCACCCGGTCGCGGCGGCGCCGCGCGAAAGAGATTCGTCTCGGACGCGGCGCTGGCATCGTTATGACTACTAGGCGTCGAAGCTTGGCTCCGCTTTGCCATGCGTTCTCGCTCCGTGGCGCGCGAGTTCATGCGCTCGGCGAGCCGCGCAAAGTAGTCGCGTACGATCTCGCTCTGCTTGGTGCGGCGCCGCTCGATCGCGACCCACGCACGCGACGGACGCGCGAGTGCCGTGCCTTCCATGGCCGACAATGCCGTCAGCATCTTGCGCGGATGGTCGTCGCCTTCAGTGTTTTCTCCGCCCATGGCGTCTCGCCCGTGGCGCTGCTGCGCGGCAAAGAGCTTGATGCGCGCGGCGTCGGCCATGCGCTCGAGCTCGTCCATGGGCAGCTCGTCCGTGCCTGTGATCTCGAGCGCGTCACTGGCGTCGTCTAAGGCCGCGTCGACGCCGCGCGTGCGCTGCAGTTCCTGGAATTTCTCGGCCACGAACGCATCGTCGTGGAGCAGCGTAAAGGGCACGCCGTCCACATAGGCACGCTCGGCCCACGCGTCGTCCATGGCGTCGGCGCCGTCACCACGCGTGGCCGTTGACGGCAACGCCCCCATTAAGTACGACGCGGGGTTTCCCTTTTTGTTTTCCGACTGAGGGCCGAAGGGAAGTCGACCTTGAAGGAAGATTGATCTGTGGGGCGAGAGATGTGGAACCGCGGGTTGGAATAAAGAGAGATAAAAACGTGATCTGGGATGTTCTACATGGTGGTCTACGTGATGATTTAGGTCCATAAGGATTCATCTGAAACGTCCCACACAATACTCTAGATGATAATGTAGGACCAGGTTGAAGCTTTGCGAAAGTGTGTATCTTTGGGGTTACATTACGTTTGAGAGGGTACACTTTCCGATCTTGAAGAGTCATTTCGAGAGATACCAAGAGAGGCACATGGAGACCCACGGGCTGCTCGTGTCGTTGGACGCGGCCTGGCTCTGCGCGGCCGAGCGCGATGTTGAGCGCGAAGAAGAAGAGCGCATGCGCGCGGTGAAGCGCTCCAAGATGCAGTCGCTGAGCGGCAAGTACGAGCTTGACGCTGCGGTGCAGTTGGACGCTGATCTCAAGCACCAGCAGCTCGAGCTGCGGAAACGTGTGGCTCGGCGCAAGCACCAGCAGGCGCCTGCGCCAACGTCAAACCAACTGCCAATGCTGGTGACCCATACGATCGCGTTTCGCGGGCCACCCCACTCGCCGCAGGAACAGCAGCGTCACCAGCGGCGCGACCCCAAGCCAAAGGACAAGCCGAGTGCGTACGAGCTCGAGAACCAGCGACTTGCAGAGCTTGTCAAACACCACAAACAGCCCATCAAAACGACGAGAATGAAGTGAGTAGCCGTGATATTAAGCCACAAAGATTCACCTTTCTGACGGATTGATTTGATCATTTAGGACCGTGGTCAGAAAGAAGCCAAAGCCTCGCATTGTCGAGGATATGCTCGCACTCGAGCGGCGATATGCTTGCAGCGCGAGGCGTGTCCAGCGCTGGTGGCGCGTGCTCTCTAATAGACGCTTTTGGATGTCGTACTTTCTCAAGGTGCGAGCGGCAACGCAGATCCAACGCGTCGTGCGGGGTGTAGTGTGTCGCTGCGTCGTGCGCACGTGGCATCGCAACCGCACACACCGTGCGACGCGAATCCAGGCGGCGCTGCGAGGTTTTCTCTTGCGCAAAGTCATTACTACGTGGCGGCAGTGGGAGTATATCAATGTAGTACGCATGCAGGCGATTGTGCGTGGCCGCTTTGGTCGTCGGAAGGTGGCAAAGCGTTGCCGCCACATTGCGGCTCTTCATATCCAGTGTCTATGGCGTGGCTGGCGATCGCGTCGCCACACTGATTTACTATGGCTGGCCACACGTGCAGTAGAACTGCAGCGGCTTGTGCGAGGCGTCCAGACGCGTAAGCGAGTACAACGTCGACGACTTCTGTACAATGACGCGGCGACCCAGATCCAGCGGATTTTCCGCGGTACACAGGCACGCATGGCCGTGGAGACCATGCTGCGAGACCGCGAGACAGCGAACCGTATCGAGTGGATGCGCATGCTCGAAGTCGAAGAAGAGTGGCATCGCCAGCAGCGAGACCGACTCCGAGGCAGGCTCGAGCGATTCAAACTACTGGAACAGTAGGTGGTAGCGTATCCGGAGGGTATCTATTGTTTTCACTGACGGCTTTGTGTGTGGACCTCAGACTGTGCAAGCTGGAAGAGCAATACTACCGTGCCCATGAGCGAGTCAATGATGTAGGTTATGTACGTGAGTTTGGCATTGTGATGGGAAGATCGAGATTAATTTGGTCGCGTGGTGCTAGATGGAAGCGATCTACCAAGACATGCAAGCCCAACGGCTGCGTGTTTCGCCTCGCGCGATTGAGCATGGCTGGGTCGAAGAAATGGAGCAAAAAATGCGGCTCCAGCGGAAAGCCATTACGACCGCCAAGTGCGAGGCGGTCTTTGATCTCGGCCTCCAATTGAAGCGGAAAGAAGAAGAGTATTTGGTGTACGTCGAACGGATCCGAGTAGTGGAAGACAAGCGCCAGCGGGTACGTTACGATTCGTTATGCTCGTTGTGTGTCCCACGGAATCCTATATGACATTATGTCTTGACACTGATGGTGCTCGGATTCTAGTTCGAAATCGCTCGGGATGAAGAGTTTCTCGACTATTGGGAGGTACGTCTCCTGCCGAATCGAGGGTACCCCCATGTACAGTAGCGCTGACATTGCTATATACTGTCTAGCGCGAGTGCAAGTACCAGCATCAAGTCAAAGAGCTCGAACGCAGGCGACGCATTGGCGACACGAAGCGGAGATGGCGCATCCAGTTCTATCAGCTCAACGGCAAAACGGACAAGCGGTGGCGCGGTACCCACTGGACCAACGCCGTTTTGGAAGAGGCTAAACGCCGCGAGGTGTTTTGTCTCAGCAACACGAATCTGCTGGCCGAGATCCAAGCCAAGTGGAGAGCACATCTCCAGCGACAAGTCCATCCAGAGCGTGAGGCCACAAGCGAAGTCGCGGCCACACGAGAACGGCTCCAAGAGCTCGAAGAGCAGGCCGCATTCGCGACGGCCAACGCACAGACGCAACAGACTGTCGCAATTTTTGATCCCGTGTTTCGCGAGATCGAGTCGCGGTTTACCAAGGTCAAGCGGCAGCAAGAACGCAATGAGAGAAAGGCAACCTCCCACCGTCTGAGGCGCGAAGCCGCAGAACGCCAGACTCTGCTGGAGATGGAGATCACACAATCGGATTCCGTGGCTGTAAAATCGGATGCTGCGGAACGACAACTCAGGCTGCGCCGAGCCATGCAGGCCTCTCGGATCCCATGGCACTTGCTCGACCAACTGACCGCCGAGCGACACAAACTGGACGAGGAAAAGACGCTGTTCACAGCGTGGCGCAAAGTGCCACGCATTATGATGATGCCATCCACGCAAGCTATCACGGACAACTAGAGGGTACAGGTTTATAGTTTATTATTATAGGCGTGGCGCGGTTCATCGTCGCGCGGTTTGTGCTTGTGTGGCCAGCGTGACCGCCTTGAACACGTTCAAGCGACCGTGGCCATAGATATTGTTGGGAAACTTCATGGCCGTGTCGGTCGCCGAAGTCGCCAAGCACGAGTCGGCAATGTGGGGCACGAGCGACGTCTGGTCGGTCGACGTCGTGAGCAGTTTCTTGATCGCCGCGGGCTTGAGCTGCGGGTTGGCCTGCAGCATGAGCACGACAGCGCCGCTCACGAACGGCGCCGACGCACTCGTGCCCGTGAACGAGACCGTGGCCGACGAAACCGAGTTGTGGGCGCCGACGACATCCATGCCCGGTGCCGACAAGTCGGGTTTAATCTCTCCATTCAAGTTTGGACCACGCGCACTCAGTGCCGCAATGTCGTCGCCGCTGGTCGTCGCGCCGACCGTGATGCCCGATGTCCAGTCGGCGGGCGACCGCACGGTCTTGCACTTTGGGCCGCGGTTGCCGTTGGAAAAAATGGGCACAATGTCCGCGGCGAGCCACGCGTCAATGACCGGCTCGAGCAGCCGCTCGTCCATGGCGTCATAGTTCCAGCTCATGTTGATCACGTGCGGGCGCTTGCCACAGTCCATTTGCTGGGCGCCGTTGAACGGACACAGTAGAAATTGCGCGCACGCCAGCATCCAGGTCTCGTCACAATCGCCGCTCGCGTCACAGGCGCGGCACGAGATCCATGACGCCGCTGGCGCGACGCCCAAACCATTGGAGCCCGCGAGAATGCTCAGCACGGACGTGCCATGGCCCCGCGGATCCACGGGCGTCGCCGACGCGTCAACAGCATCAAACCACCCGTATTGCGGCAGCATGCGGCCAGCGAGCGACGCGTGCGTAGCGATCACGCCCGAGTCGGCCGTGGCCACGCGCATGCCCGTGCCGTTGAAGCCTTGCTGCCACGCGAGCGACGCCTGGATGCGCTCGAGTGCCCACGCGTTGGTTTGCTGTTCGGCCGTGATTGTCGAGGTCGACGTGGCCGAGACGTTGGCGTACGTCTCACGCTCGGGCAAACGCGCGACGCGTGCGACGCGCACGTCGCCGACCTCGGGCATGGCACGCAATTGCGCAATGAGCTCGGGCGTCGCGTCGCGCACCGACACTTCGTTGGTGATCCAAAGGCTCGTCGCCGTCGTCGGCAAATTGGGCGTCGCTTCATTCACAAAGTCGATCACGGGCGTGTGGCTGGCTTGTGCGTGGTCAACGAGACCCGTCACCATCTCGGTGACGTGGACAGCGCCAGTGTCGCCTGCCGCACGTGTCTCGGCGTCACATGCGACGTCGCGCTTGCGCAGTCGGCGACGGATCGCCTTCATGTCGGTGAGTGCACGTGGCCGCTCGTCCTTCATCGTGACAATCACATTCAACAACTTCTGTGGTGTCGCTGGCGGTTGCTGGGCCGTGACGGCCGAGACGCTGGCCGTCGCGAGGAGCACGAGACCGAGCACGGAGAAGCGCATGAGGGAGCTTATAATACAAGCTGTGCTTGTGGTGTGCGGGTGGCGGATTTGAGAAGTGATCTCGTCGGTCATGTTGCGGAGACTTTCATCTCGAGTCGTGATGGAACGGTCACCACTGTCCAGCGTGACTCACGCCAGCTGGTTTGACGGAGTGTTCTGATGGTCCAGCAGTGATGGGTGGCACCCCAGGACGGCTGATATGACCTGTGAAAATAGATACATGTCGTGGAGACCTTTGGAAATGGATACCGAAAGGTCGCGAAAGTGCAGACTGTGATCAAAAAGCCTTCTGACTGTATGTTACTTAGGCCGTCTTGATGAGGTTCTTGAGTCCATTGTCGTTAATGTTGAGCAGCACGTTGCCCTGCTTGTTGGCCACGAGCATCTCGGCGAGCAGACTGTTGGACGCATTGCCCGTGACGATGGTCTGCTTGTTCTGCGCGAGCGACGCCAACACGTCGAGCCGTTGCATCTCGAGCGTATGCGTGCGGACTTTCTCGAGCTTCTTGGCGGCTGCACCTTCAGCGCGTGCGACAATCTCATTGGCCTTGGCTGTACCGGCCGACTGGATCTCGTCAATCTCGGCCGCGAGCTGGAGCCGCAAGCCCTCGGTCTCGGCCTGGAGCAGCTGAATGTCCGTGTCGCAGTGGGACGCGATCGCGCTCGAGATCTTTTGAGTCTCGGCCTTGATCTGCTCAATCTTGAGCGCCGCGTCGGTCGCGATGCGGTTGCATTTGACCTTGGTCTCTTGCGCAATCTGATCCTGGATGAGCCGCGTGTCGACAAGCACCAAGTCAATCTCCTTTTGGATCTCGGCGCACTTGGCCTTGCCCGTCTGCTCTTCTTCCATGAGCATCATGGTGCGCGCGAGCTTGGTCGTCTCGATCTCTTCCTTGTACTGCAGTAGCTGCATGTCGCTCATTTGCTTCATGTTTTGCTCCTTGATCGCACTTAAGTGGGTCGTGCGGCTTTGCATTTGTTCTTGAAACGCGTCCGGAAGCCGTACGTTGGTGATCGCAACGTTGGTGATCTGCACGCCATAGTTGTTAAACTGCTTGTTCAAATTGTTCTTGATATCTTCGGTCACGTAGTACAGTTGGCCTTCCTTGGCTGGCTCGTGCGGGGCACCACCGATGGGATCACCGGCCTGGTTCACGCCACGGTTGAGCTGGTTCAGACCTCCGGTCTGGAACCGCGCACTCAGTGTACCTTCGCGCAGCTTGTACACTTCTGTGTGGAGCACACTACGCGCCAGTGCACGCACGGCCTCGTCTTGGGCCGCACGCAATTGGACTTCGAGTCCATTGGGCCCGAGCTCGTACACAAAGCGACGCACGAGCTCGGGGTCTTCGCCCTTCTTCTCGTCGCCCATGATACGCAGCACGAGGCACATGTCAATGCGGACCGTCACGTCGTCGGCCGTCTTGCAGCCCTTGACAGGCGTCTCAAAGACGATAAACTGTTTGGTCACGAGATGCGAGACCTTGGTGAAGATGGACGCCCAGTGGAAACCGGCCGACCACGTTGCGCGTTTCGTGCCGTCGTCACCGGCATAATCAATGTCTTTGCCCTGGTTCTGGACGAGCGCGTACATGCCCTCGGGTACGCGAATGTAGGGCTTGAAGGCACTGCGACCTGGCTGGATGATGATGACTGTGTTGCCATTGTAGCACGCGCCAAAGACGCGATTGGCCGAGTCGACGCGGTACGTTTCTTGGTACAAGAGCCGCGTCTGTGTCTGGCGGTCCATTGGAGGCTCGGTCATGGTGGCTTGGTTTCTAGAGTGATGAGGGAGATCGGCTGTGTCTCCCCGTTGGTCAAGGGGCAGCAAGCAAACACCATGCTGTAGTTTTCTTTCCCATGCGATCTCGCACATAGTGTCGCATCGCACCACTGTTGCTTATCGACTATTCTCGCGAGATGGCTCGGTCGCATTTTTCGAACACAATGGAAGGATGCGAGCGTCGACTCGTGCGTTCGGTAGGACTCGAGCAATGCCGCGTGGATCGATAAAGGCGAGCGGCAGAATATGCTGAGAATGCACTGATGGGAGAAGCCGTTGGCAACAAGCCGATGTGGGTTCGGTGGACCGTCCCATGCTTCATCCCTGGAGGTGGTCGTGGTTTGAAAGGCGAATCTATCTATAATTCAACGTGCACATGCGTCCGAAGAGCGGGCTTATGACTGGCGGATGTGCGAAGATACGTGAAAAATGGCTTGGTAATATACATCGACGGCGTGGGGAGAAGGAAGTCCACTGCGTCGCAGGCCCCGGCTTGGCGAGGGCCAGCATGTCCCGCCCATTGACAGACGAGCGCTTTAAACATCACATCATTGTGGAGGGAAAGCATGCAACGATCAGCGAGTGTGGCCGGCTCCAAGCGGGAGGGTCGCTACAACCGACTGGTTCAACGGCAAATCTCGCGGCCCATGGACGGTAAGGCGCTTGGCAAGACGAGATGGTACTTTTCTGCGTCAGAGTCTCACAGTAGACCTGTGTGCCAGCCATGAAGCAGTTCAACGCCGCGGTCGAGAACGGAGACATCCCACTCGTGTTGATACCAAAATACCCGATGCTGTTTAGCTTCATGCTCCAGATTCCTTCGGGCCTGTCCGTTCCTTGGGCTCGGTCTTGGTATGGGATAGGAACTGACTTGGATTTGTGTGCAGATGGGTGCTCAAGCAAAAGTGGAATGCCCACGACGGTATGAAGGATCCGGGTCTCCAAGTATTTTGGCCAGCGTGGCACCGCATCTCGCATATCGTCACGAAGCAGGCCGTGTCCTACTCGAACCCTGTGCGGTACTGCCCAACGTCCGACAATGTCATGGTCGATATCGACATTTCCATCAGCTTCCAGATCGGGCCAACGCAAGACGACGCCGTCAAGTTTGTGTACGCACTGGGTGCGCACCGCTTTGACGAACTCCTCTACTCGCTGACCGAAGAGGCGATTCGCGGGCTGGTGAACTCGGTGCGCCACGACCAGGTCCACGATCTCCGCGAGGACTTTGCCCAGGGCATGAAGAAAGATCTCAATGCCACACTGTCCGAGTATGGCGTTTTCATCCACAATGTCAAGGTCACGGACGTCGCGCTGCCGCCGGCATTGTCGCGTACGCTCGAAGAAACGACGGCGTTCAAGACGCGCATGGAAGAGCAGGAAAAGAACCACGAGAACCGCCTGCGCATTTTGCTCAATGAAGAGACCCAGAAGCTCACGGCGCTCCAGAAGGAGAACGACCGTTCGATTCAAGATCTGCTTGCCGTCAAGGCTCGCACCGTCATCCAGCGCGATGAGATGCGAACTGTGGCCTCGGCCAAGGCCGAGGTCATGATTGTCGAGCAGCAGTCGATTTTTGCCAACAAGATCCTAGGCGCCGAAGGCTACAAGGAAGACGCTGTCGCCTCGGCGACCGCCGAGATCGTCAAGCGCAAGGCACTACCAGCAGTCGAGCTCACGACACTCAAGGCCGACTACGAGCAGTACGTGACTGTCTCCAAGATCAAGAGCCAGGCTGTGGTCAAGGCCGCCGAACGCGAGGCCAGCAAGGTGCTCGCCAACGCTGAGGCCGAGGGCGTGGCCGCGCCGTTTCTCACCGACAAGCGCAATTTCGACTACCAGACCAAGAAGATCGCACTGGAGACGAGCCTCGCACAGGTCGTGCCCATGGTCATTAGCGGCAAGAACGGTGACGACCTCATTCGCCAAACATTCCTGCAAACGTTGGATACCAGGAAGTGAGCCATGTCACTCGCGTATGTCACTCTGTCGCGGTTGAAGTTTGGGGATCCACAAATACAACGATTTGATTGGATGATATGGCGGACAGATCCGTCCACCACATGTGAGGAGCTCATGAGATGCTGACCTGACGTAACATTCTCGACATAGTAGTAATTCAGCCACTAACCAGAGGGTTATTAATGCTGGTACGCGCACGCGCGCTGGGACGGTCGCCACTTCGCGTTCGACCACACGGAGGAATGATGAACGCCGCTATGATGAGCTCCGCGAGGCTTTTCAGCTTTGTGGATGAGCTGGCCGACGACAAGCCCGCGCTCTTGCAATGCAGCAAGGAGACGCTACGCACGCTCGGCCGAGACGACGCCTACGTAAAGCTGCACGTGCCCGGCTCGGGTAGTGACGCTGCAGCGGCCAACAACACCAACGCGGCGATTCTCAACGGACTCGATCACTGTGCTGTGATTGAGATCCACAATCCGGCGGCACGCAATGCGCTGAGCGGTCGCATGATGGCGCAACTCGCCGACATTGTGACGCAACTCGAAGACCCCGAGGTGCACAAGCACATTAGCGCCGCGGTGCTGCGAGGCACGGGTGGTTGGTTCTGTGCGGGCGCCGACTTGCGCGTCGCGAAAGAAGAGCTAAGCTCGCGCCAGGGGGGCACGGCCATGGGCGCCGTGATGGTCGACACGCTCACGCGATTCCGTCGGCTCCCGATTGTCAGCGTCGCTGTCATCGAAGGTGGTGCCTACGGAGGCGGCGCAGAGCTCACAACGTCGTGTGACTTCCGTATTCTCGCTGACAATGCCGTCATTCAGTTTGTGCAGTCGCGCCTGGGTGTGTCGCCCGGTTGGGGAGGTGGCGCGCGCCTCTACAAGATTGTCGGACGCCAGCATGCGCTGCGCTTGCTGTGCACGGCCGAGAAGCTCACACCGGCGCGCGCCGTCGAATTAGGACTCGTAGACTCCGTGTACCCGAACGGCGGCCGAGGAAGCTGCGAAGCCGCGTGTGTCGAGTTTCTCAAACCGTTCGACATTGCCTCGCCGGGTACGGTCCTTTTCTTGGATGTTGTGTTCTTGATATCGGATCTAACGTACTGTGATGAAATGGCAGAGGTGTCGCACGGCGCAAAGCAAGTCGTCACGAATGCCGATGATGTGAGTCTCGACGAGGTTCTCGAGTTTGAGCGCACCGTGTTCACGCGGCTTTGGGGTGGACCAGCCAACATCAAGGCGCTCGAGGGTGCGCTGCGCAAGGCCAAGCCAGACGCAACCAAGTGAACCTACTACTCGTCAAATGGGAATGTATTCCTGCCACAGGGCCTACTCGTTTGCGTCCGGTGGTTCTTTACCAACTTCTTTTCGCTAGCGCTTTGGGTACACTTGGACTGCTTTCAGCACGTAGGACCCGCGTTCACACCCACCAACGTTTTGTGCGATGATACTTTTGGCCTCCACGCTGAGCTGCTGTAACTTTTTATTGATGGCACGCCGGTGGAGTTCTTTCGCGCGCAGCTGTGCGTGGTGGTCTCGCCGTGCCTCCTCCACGATTTTGGCGCCAAAATCGGCGGCGTTGCACGCGCTTCGCGTCGGGCGATGGACTTTTCGGTACCATCGAGCGGCCGTCTCTTTCGTGGCTGCCTGTTCTTTTTGGCGCTTGCTAGCGTGCTTCTCGTGAACAGCCTCCTTGTATCGCTGATCAGGTGGAATGTCGGCGACACCGATCGTGCGGTTAAAGTCTTTGTACATTGTCCGAACCTGCTTTGCAGCGTGCGCGGCTCGCGCCTTTTCATTCTTTTGCTCTTCTTCTTGTTGTGCCATCCGGCGACGATACACAGCGATGCGTTTCTGTGCTTCGGCTGACCCCTCGCTCCCGATATCCACTATGGTGGAGGCTACAGGTGCCGGTGGAGGAGAAAAGACGGTATCATTCAGGACAGGACGCGCCAACAGGTCGACTCGCCGCGCATGGAGACGCACGATCTCATCCGGATATGTGGTTCCAACATGGTCATTGCAGGGTACGCAGACTTTCACTCTATCCTGATTGAATTCGTCCTCGCTTGATCCATCGTCGCTCTCGGACGTGGCAGAGAATACGGTCGTGGAGGGGGCATTGCTCAGCGATTTTAAATCCTCGACTGCAGCAAGTAGCTTCTCCTGGTGGCCGGCTGGTAATGGGTGCACCAGTCCCTCCTGCTCACTTTCATAGTTCGCGTCGGTGCCGTCGCCGTCCAGCCATTCCTCATCGTCGTACTCGGACATTTTCGTCTTCAGAACTTGAAGAGCTGTTCCCGAGATAAGATCTGACGTGAAGATGGCTACATACTGACCATCACTCCTCTAAATCAAATCTCCAGAAATCCTCTCAAAATAGCAGTTCCAGTTTCCAGTGCAGAAATAAGCTGGAAAGTTCAAGAGAAAGATAACCTGTTCAAAGTGATTGGTCTCCAGAATTCCTCCCTTTTTGCGCGACTCTTTGCTCAAGCTGTTTACTGGAAGAACCTCCTCGAAAATGAACGGACCTCCTGGAACCTCGATGCCCACTGTATCCGCGACCTTGAATGCGCCGCTCGAGCTCCAGGAACTCGCGGCGACCGCGGCCTTGTCCAGCGCTGTGCAGACACCTGTAGGAGCGAACTATGTCAGTACGGGCTCGACGGAAGACAGTGTGGAAGACCACGAGGCCCAAGACGACGACGGCGACCCAGTCACGGACGGGCGCCGCAACTGGAGCGACGACGTGACGCTCAAACTCGTCAGGATCTGGAAGCGTGTCTGCGAGATCCATGCGGACATTGGACGCGTCGCGCGCATGCAGATCGTGTACGACGAGTTCAAAGAGGCTGTCGACTGCTCGAACCGGTCGCGCAAGGCCGTCGAGGACAAGCTGTATACAGTCAAGCAAATGTACCAGTTCATTGTGAAGACGAGCAACAGCCTCCACAAGCCCGCGGCTACTAGTGCTGCTAGTGGTGGTGATGGGGATCGCATGCCCGCGTGGTTTGAACTCTCCAAGGACGAACGTCGCGTCGTGCGCTCGCTCCATCGCATCCGCATTCCCAACATTTCGCTCGAAGTGTTCCACGTGCTCGACAGCGTGCTCAATGCCTCAAGTGCCGCTGGATCCAACGCCATGGAACTCTTACCGACGACAAAGCCAAGCAGACACACGGAGCGCAGTCGTGGCTCTGGCGATTTCTATGGCAGCATGACCGAAGCTCCACCAGCGACTGGACCATCCGCCAGTCCACCCGTGGCAACACAACCCACGGCCGACCGCGAGAACGTAGATATCGTGGACAACAAGCGCAATTGGAGCCACGACGTCACGCTGCAGTTGGCGCGCGCGTGGCACACGGCCGTGCGCGACCACAAGGAGATCCGTGGTGCGATGCTGAGCCAACGCGTGTACAGCGAGTTTCTGAACCTCGTGGGCAGTTGCTCGCGGTCGCGCAAGGCCATTGAAGACAAGATGCACTCGATGAAGGAAATGTTCCGCTTCATCCGCCTCTACAACGCGGGGTGCGGCAACGGATCGGGCAAGACGCCATGGTTCGAGTTGAGCAAGCCTGACCGCCGGCAAATACGGTACGACCACTACAGCAACCATAACCTTGTGGATACAGGTTCTAACCATGTACCATGTGATACGGATGGGACCAGTAATGCCCATAAGATCCGCGTGCCCAATCTCTCGCCAGAGGTGTACGCCGAGCTGGACGCGTTCATGGCCCAGGGCATCGAGATCGCCGACAGCTTCCCTGTGGGATTCTCGCAGCTGCTGGCTGCGACTGCTTCCGCGCCGAACAATGGGAATGCAGATTCTGCAAACGCACTCCAAGCCGCACTCGCGAATACGCACGAAGTGATGCGTCGACTCGCCGAGGAAGAGAACCAGCTCATTCCTCCGTCACTATCGAACAGTGGATCACCATTGCAAGCGCCACAGTCCAGCGAGCGTTCACAGCAAGAGGTGGAGATGCACGTGCCAACTGCCGAGCCACCGGCCAAGCGCCAGCGCACGGCCGTGGTCGAGCAGACCGCATCATCCGACCACCGTCTGCAGGAACTGCTCGCGCTGCAGCAGCACGCGATCGCAGAGAGAAGGCAGCAGCACGCCGAGCAAATGGCCTTGCTGCTCGAGATTGCCGGGCTGCTTCGCCAACAAGCCAGCCAACAGCGGATGAGATGAACCGTGGAAGAAAAAGATCGCAAAGGAAAAAAAAGTCAGAGACACCATCATTCTGTCGCGTATGTTGCGTACAAGTTGTACAAACGCGAAGGGTGATGATTATGTTGCATTTGTGTTGAACACAAGGTGCGTGTCGGCAACGGAAGTCACACGCCCTCTCAATCAGCCCGCATTTTCCCAACAGCGCCGTCGGCAGAATGGCGGCGGTCGCTGAGGACGCGTCGTCGTTTAACCGACTCATTGGCGAGAAGGACGTGCTCGCAGCCATCACGAGCGAGTACCTGGATGAAAACGCCGCGAGAAAGGACACGTCGGCGGCCACTGTGTGCCTCGGGCGCGTCTTCATGACGACGTTCCGGTTCCAGTTTGTGCCCGATCCGCACGAGTTTGAACTCGCGCAGCGCCACTTGCTGCAGCGCCCCGCAGACGAGATTGAGAGTTATTTTACGATCCCACTGGGCTGCATCGCGAGCGTGAAAAAGAAAAACTCAGTCATTGAGATTGTGACCAAGGACCTGCGGCAGCAGTCGTACCGCTTTGATGTCGTCGAAGTCAACAAGGT
>JAADVC010000006.1:0-71403 GCA_023334575.1 Pythium volutum | reverse complement strand
GGGAGCAGCAGACAGCGGCGCCCGCCCAGCGGAATGTCACTCAGCTTGCACACAAACTCGTACTCGAGCAGCTCCATTTTCACAGTGTTCTGACGCTTGTCTCTGCGTCACAGCGTGTACCCAGGTGTATAGTATACATGGTTACACTTGCCAAAAGTACACATTGTATACACGTATACACGATATACATGGTCTACAACATCACCTGATTAGTATACGTACGTAACCCTCGATGTCTCTTCAAGATCCACCCAAATCCAAACTAACATGGGGCAAACGCAGAGCGCGCCACCGGCGGACGCGCTGCGCTTCCGGCTCATGGCGCGCGCCACGTACTTTGGTGACTTGGAGCAACTCCGTGTCCAGTTCCAGGCGTCGCTCGTGGCGCTGCAGGTCTCGCGCGCCACGTACCTCGACATTTGCATGCGCGAACAGAGCCAGCTCGACGCGTTGACCGATTCGCTCGAGCGCGAGCGCTACACAGCTATACTCCAGGGCGAAAAGATGGAGTTTTTCGCGGCCGTCGAGAAAGGCCGCATTGTGCTGGGCGACACGATTCTCCACATTGCCGTGCGGCTCGGCCACGAACAGATTGTCGACTTTTTACTGCTCACCGACCACGTCGCACGTCCAGCCACGAGCGGCCAGGCGCCGCTGACGCGACGAGCGCCACCCAGCAGCCACGGCAAGCCAGGCAGCAAAGGAATAAGACCACAGCTGCCAAAGAGCGCGGGCAGCGGACTTAACTCGACGCAGACACCCAATTTCAAGGGCGAGCTTCCGTCCGACGTGGCCGCGTCGTCTACGCTCAAGCTCGTGCTCGACACGGTCGCCGACGTCCATGGCGTATTTGGCGTCGAGTATGCCGACGAACCGAGAGTGCACCGTCTCGTGCGCATGCTGCAGCGCGTGTGGCCACTGTGGATGTTTGAAGGCCAGCAAGAGGCCGCGAATCTCGTGCGCGTGCTGTACGGTGCGCGTGCCTCGGACGCGGCGTTTGGCGGGCTCGTCAAGGTCACGCTCGCAGTGAGCGAGCGGTTCCGCTCGGCCGTCTCGCGCAATGGCGTGGCTATCGCTGCCAAGCTTCTTGTCAACTGCGATGGCCACCTGCAGACCGCCAAGACCACGGCGCTCTCGCAATGGGACGCCGACCACAAGCGTGCGCTTTTGTATGCCATTTTCCGCGACGTCTTTCGCGCGTGGAAGCACCGCCGCGATCGCGACCGTGACCAGCAGTTTGTCGACTTTTTCGACTGCGCCATGGACGTGTGGCTCACGATCGCTTCGGATCTCAAGCTCCATGAGAAAGGCGCGATGCCTCTCCTCGACGGGACGACTCTGCGGCGGTACGATCTCCACGTGTGGAAGCGACGCCTGCGGCCACCACCCGCCGAAATCGATGAGCTGTGCATGCACATTAGTGCGCTCGAAACGTTTCTCGACCTCGCGCACCTCAAAGCATAAGCATTTCTATTGTGACACGCATTAGGCAAACTTGCCGTCAAAGCCCACAAAGCCGGCAATCTTAAACACGGGGAAAAACGGCTTTTCGTGGAGATTCGAGCACCAGTTCCACGCGCTCGTGAGCCGGCCATCAATGCACGAACCGGCCTCAAAGAAATTGTCGGCGCCGCTGCCGTCAAACGCCTCGCGAAAGAAATCGCTGAGGATGTCGCGCTTGAGCTTGGCGGCGCCGCCAAACGTGGCCGTAATGTACCTGTCGAGCTTGTTGTTGCCGGCCACGAGTGCGTCGATCGCGTCCACTGTCTTGACGATCGGCCGCAAAATGTGGCCGACTTGCGTGTACTTGTCGATAAACATGAGCGCGTTCGGCACGTTCTTGTCGCCCAAGTGGATCACACTCGAGCCGACCCAGTTCTCGAGCTTGCGCTGCGTCATGTGGAGAATCACGTGCATGGCACGCGAAACACGCGGCGCCTGCTGGATGCGGTGGAGCCCCTGGCCCGTGTCGGTGAGTTTGTAGGCCGTGCCGTCGAGCAGATCGTCGTCCGTGAGACACCAGAGGCGAAACATGTCATGGGCAATCTCGCGCCAGAGCGTGAGCGACTGGAGCACATAGTTGTACTGCCGCGTGTGCGAGTGCGAGAGCCGCGCGCCGTCCTGGCCGCTCGTGATCGCGAGCGAGTAGGCGTCGTCTTCCTTTTGCTGCGGGTCGAAATGGTGCGTGAGCATTTGGATCATGCGGTCGATCGGGTCGCGTTCAAAGTAGAGATGGTAGTTGTTGTCGGCGATCGAGTAGAGACACTGCTGGATGCCGTCGCGGCTAATCTTGGAGCTCACATACTGCGAGCTGATTTCGCGGATCGCGTTTTCCTTTTGCTTGATCTGCCGCTGGATTTGCGGGCGCGTCTTACCCTCGGGCGCGACGACCATGGTGGCAATCTCAATCTTGGGATCGCGCAGCACGCCCAGCGCGTTGGCCTGTTCGAGCACGTCGTACACGGTACGGATCTTGGCGTGACAGGAAAACCCGAGCAGCTCCTGGATCTCGGGGTTCATAGCGTCCTGCATAATATACATGAGCTTGCCGTACTCGCCACGCATCTTCTCGGGGTTCATAATCTTGTACCGACGGCCCAATTCGAAAATCTCTTGGAAAATGGCCGCCTTGTCGCCAAAGTTCTTGTCTTCGAGCATGGCCTGGCCTTCCTTGTAGTTGAGACCGACCATAATGCCGCTCAAAAAGCCGCAAATCTCTTGGAGCTGCGTGCGCAGCCGCTTGGCCGGCGCCGTGTAGGCCGGCGAGTCGAGCTTGTCCGTGTAGTGGCTCACGCTGAGCGCCGCCTCGAGCGTGCGCAGCAGCTTGCGCTCCTCGTACGTGAGCCGCACGGGGATCGACTTGGCGCGCTCGAGAACTGTGCTCTGCGCCTCGGCAATGCGCACGCTTCCTTTGGCCGCTGCAGTCTCGCCGTTGCCGTTCAGCAGCCGCGCGTGGTGGGGCTTCTTGGTCGACGACGTCGGCGTGGTCCATAATGCACCTAGGAACAAGTCGCCCATGAGATTACAAATGTTACGCCGCCGCGACGCCGCCCGCCAGGCACCCAAAGCACCAGAGTTGTCCTCACTCGCATCGTCGCTGTCGTCGCTGTCGTCACTCTCGTCACTTTCTTCTTCGTCTTCTTCATCATCGTCATCTTCATCGTCCTCACCGTCCGGATCGTTGGCGTTCGATTGGTCCACCTCCATCTACAGTTACGGTACCCCCACACACAAGGCAAAGAGATGAGTATAACACATTGCCGTATCGTATAGAACTCTTTGGATCGCGTTCTCCATGGAGATAAAAGGGAAACGCACCGACTGTGGCGTCGTGGTCACGGCTGCCGCCGCCACCTTGGCTGCCTTGGCCGCTTCGGCGGCCGTCACGACGGGCTGGCTCGTGTGCGTGCGGCGCGTGCCCTTGCGGTGCTGGCCGCCAAAGCAGAGTTCGCAAAAGTAGTCGTGGCACTGCTCGCAAAAGAGCTCGGCCGCGTGGACAATGCACTCGACGCACGCAAAGTCGCCCGCGGGCGTGCGCGGCAGCAGCGTCGCCGCGTCCAGCGCAACCTCGTCTGCTGACGCCGTCTCGCCACGGGGCGACGCTGTGGTCTGTCTCACCAGCAGTGCCTCCATGGCCGCGTCATCGGGTGCGTCGTCGTCCAATATCGCCGAGAGCTTGCGCAGTCGGTCCATTGTCGGCGCCAAGGCGGTTTGCTTGCTTTGGCTGTTGACAATTTCGGCTTGGGGGGCCACCCACAAAAACGGCTGAGGACATTATTAGCCAATTGGATTGTTATATGAACAAAAAGCAATTTTTATTGGTTGAAAAGGTGAATTGGAGGATATGTTTGATTTATAGCCAATCGAATGACTTGTAGCTTTTGGAAATGGGGCAAGCGATTGTCAACGCGGCGTGTCGCGACGAGCAAGCACACAAGACAAAGACGAGAGATAAAGTGAAGGGTTCTGTTGGCTCAAGTCGTGTGCCTGCGTTTCAATCTGCCTACTACTACTACGGCGCTGTTCATATGCTACACTGGCCCGCAACGGGCCACAACTTTTCTCGACGGAATGGGATCGGATCATGGGTTGAGTCAGTCGTTCACCGGCGCATGCCTCGCATGCCGCCGCCGCCGCCTCGCATGCCCATGGGTGGCTGATGGCCGCCAAAACGGCCGCCATGGGGCGGGCCATATACGTTTCCATAGTCTACTTGGCCCATGCCCATGTGGGGACCGGGCGGGCCGCCACCGGGCGTGTCATGGGCGTACTGGCAATTGTTGCCGTGCTTGCACCCACCGGGAGCCAGAAAGTACACGCACTGCAGCGGCTCGCCGTGGGGACCACGCTTCGGTGGTCGCTTGGCCGGCGGCCCATCGGCCATGAAGCCACTCGGCGCCTTGCGCTTGAGCGCCTGGTGGTGCATGGGCGGTGGCTGACTGCCTCCGTACTGACGATTGTACTCATATCCTCCGGGTCGAGCTGCCCCAGCGACTGGCGGTGGTGGACCACTGTTGTAGCCGCCGCCTCCGCCACCACCGTACTTACTGTACCCAGTGTCGTACCCCTGGGAAGAAGGCGGCGGCTGCGTGTTGTATCCTCGGTTCGGCTGCTGCTGCTGCGGTGGAGGCTGGTGGTGATGCGGCGGCTGGTTATTGTACTGGTGGGGCGGCGCCTGGCGACGGTGGTAGTCGATGATCTCAACGACACGACCATCGGGAATGCGGTTGCCATTGCGCTGGGCCTCTTCGTACACGGCCGGCAACACATGCTCGTTCTCCATCAAGAGATGGATCGTGCTGCGCTGCAAAGGACCCAATGCCTCACGCAGAGCTCGCTCTTCATCGCTCTCGGGCGGCTCGCCGTAAACTGCTGCCGGCGGCGGAGCGACCGCCGAGGCCGACGCTGAGGCCGCTGCTGCATCCACGTCCAGCAGCGGGATCTCCTTGGGGGCACCGCGATGCGGTTCGTTCGAGCGAGTCCATTCCTTAGGCGACACGGGCGGCACTTCTCCATCTAGCACTAAAAACTCCATCTCTCGCCGCGTGCGTGCGCTTTGCGCGTCTACTTCTTCCGTGTGCACGGCGTTGCGACGCGTAGCCAAAGCTTCGGGCATGCGCAGTAGCGCCGGCGTGGTCCATTCGTGGGCCAGCACGACGTGGAACGCCTCGCGTTCCTTATGGGACTTCATCGCCATGCGCTCAGCTTCGTGCTCGCGCAGCTTGGCGTCCTTGAAGCTGTTTTCGTCATGGGGCGAGTGGTGGATCATATCGCGCCAAGATTCAATGAGCTTGACCTTGACGAGTTCCTTGCCTTCTTCATCGGCCCAGCGAATCTTCTTGCTGATGGTCGTCGTCGCGACCGCCTTGAAGCTCTGTATGGCGGGCAGCTGCATGGTCATGGCTGCCGCCTTGGGTGGCTTTTGGGAAGGACCGCCAGATGAAACCTGCTTACTAGAGGATCCACTGCTACCGGTACTGCTCTCTTTATTATCAGAGGAGGACTCCTTCGCAGGCTTGGAGGAGGACGCAGCGTCTTTGGCCGACTTGCGTTGCATTAGGTTTCCAATCAGCTCCGAGGACTTTGACGTCGACGCGGGCGCCTGTTCAAGCCACTTGATGGGCCGACGCTTCGACTCCTTTGCTGATGCTTCCGCCGCTGCCTTGAGTCCAGTGGTCGTCTTGGGTACCGATGCAGGCGGGGTCGCCACAGACGCTTTCGGTTCAGGCTTCACGGTCGAAACCGGCGTAGCGACTGTTGTAGAAGAGACGCTGCTGCTGCTCGTGGCTTTGGTCTTTTCCTTTTCCTTTGCGGTGAAGCGACCACGCCAAATCTTGAGTAGATCCTGTGCGGCACGCTTCACTTTGTCTTCCTGAGCAGTCTTGCGGAGCTTGACGATCGGCTCATTAATGCGTGCCTCCGTGATGCTCGTGAGCTCCACGGGCAGCACCTTGAGCACGTCAAGCAACAGCACGAGGAGATCGCTGTAGTTCCACTCGACGGCTTCATTGAGCCACTGTTTGGCGATCTTGAGCCCGCCGCACTTTTCAAAAGCGCTCGTGCACGCTGCAGAGAGCTTTGCATCCGAGCAGGTCGCGGTCGCGCGTAGCACGACGAGCACGAGTGCTTGGTCGGCCTCGGTCTTGGCCTTCTGGAGAGTTTGGATAAACTTGGTGACGCTGTTGACGGACCGCACGCGGTGCTTGGCGTCGATGAGTTGCGCGAGCCGCACTTCGGTCGCGTTCACTGGCTGGGCGTCGCTGGTCGCGGTGGGATCCCAGAAGAGCTGCTTGAAGACGTCGGGCATGCCATGGGGCATCTGCTCGGCCTTGACTTCCATAGCGGCTTGGAGTCGGCTCTACACATTCACACACGAACAAAAACAAACCGTGAGTCCTTCTGGATGCATCATGACAAGATGTGACCACGCGGCGCGTGACGCCGGGAAATCACGGCGAGGGGAAAGGGAACGCATTGAGCGGCCACGTCGCCGACGAGCAACACTTCTCCAGCTCATCGCGACAGTAACAGTGTCCCCTTCGAACCAAGATCCTCTGAATGAGATCTCGTTCACAGTCAAGCGTCAAGGCGTGCACACAAATGGATGGGTTGCTCTGGTCCAGTCTCACCCACGATGTACTGTACCCAGAATTATGGATTCTGAACATACGCAAGGCGAGACGAGACGGACAGCCGCACCACACCTCATTGGGACACCAACCGAGCGGCTCTTATGGGTTTCTCTCTTTGGTTCCTTCCCCCATCAACTTCCTGGCCGTACCAGTGGCCACATTCTGACTGTCCTACTGTAGCGAATATTTACCGTTTGATGGAATGTTCAAAATGGACGCGGCCGAGAAGCGGTGATCCGACGAACGTTATATCGCCCACACACGGTCACACACGAAAGCGGTCACACCCCGTCTCGTTGGGAAAATTGGTTTCCACACGCAACGATTCTGCCGACAGCAGGCTGACGAAGAACGTGAAGAAAAGTCGAGTTGAATGGTTTCTTCCACGCCCCAAATGACAGAAGCGAGAAGAAGAAAGTCCCAGGCGCAGCACGAGACGATGGACAGATCAAAGAGCTCTCTAGCTCTAGTGACTAACTACTAGCAGGGTGTCAGCTGACGGTTGATATGAAGCGAGGCGCGGCGCCGACGCTTCTTCTTCTTTCACTTTAGTTTCTGTTCCTCCAGGCAGGCGGGTTTGTGGGGAGGAGAATGGAGAGGCTTCCTTCTCTCGCTTCCGTGGGAGAGACTGGCTCCTACACGGTTCACTTTTTCCCCGAACCGGTTAATTTACCTCTTCACTAGGTTAAAGTATTGCTCAACTGCAACCTGCGGTTCAACCATTTGTGCTATTCTTGGACCGTTCGTTTTTTCTGGGACGGGGTGCGGCTATTTCTGTAAATAAAATCAACACAGAACCATGAGTGATGGTCTCCGTATTTAGTTCTTAACAATATTATATTTGAACAGATCCCGTTCTTATCTTCCTGCCACTTCAATATCCCAGACTCGGACAGAGCCGTCCCACGAGCCCGAGTACACACTCGCGTCCTGGAGCGCCATGCACGTGACGCCCGACTGGTGGGCGCGCGACTCCTTAAGACACACGCCCGAGTGCATGTCCCACACGCGCAGCGAGCCGTCTTCGCTACCTGAGACGAGCCGCGTAAAGTCGCGCTGCAGACACGAGACCGGTCCTTGGTGGCCAGCGAGCGCGAGCCGCGGGCCCTTTTGGACGTACCGCAGATCCCACACGCGCACAATACCATCAGCAGATCCCGTGCAGATATTTGGGTCGGCTGGGCCACCGAGACTCAGACACAGCACTGGTCCGCCGTGTCCACGGAGCGCGTGGGAGAACGACGCGCCGTCGCGGAACCGTGCGTCCCAGACCTTGGCAACGCGGTCATTGGCCGCAGTCACGAGGCGTTCGCCCGTGATTTGTATATCGCGAATCGAACCGCGATGCGCCGGCACGCTGGAGCGAATCTTGCTGGTGGCCATGTCCCAGGATTTCAGCGCCGGCTCGTCACGCGAGCCGCTCACGAGAATGTCAAAGTGCGCGAGGTACCGCAGGCAGCTCACACCTGATCGGCTTCCATCCCCGCTGGACGCCAAGACGGCGACGCTGTGCTCTTTCGACGTGTCCCACAGTCGAATCGTCGCATCCATTGAACCGGACGCGACGATCGCACGGTCGGTTGAGAGCTGGCGGCCAATCTCGAGACACGTGATGGCGCCTGTGTGGCCCTTCATCACGAGGCTCTTGCGGGACACGTGCGCGCCGTCGACCGGTTCGCCACTGTGGCTGTGGCCACTGCTGCTTGCGCTCGCCGTGGTCATTTCTTGACGGTGGCGGTGAGCGGGAGACGGCGTCGACGACGTCAAAAAGCCAAACAAGTGGCTGCGTTTCTTGGGCGAGGCCCGTAGATCCCATGCACGCAGCGTGTGGTCGCGCGAGCCCGAAATCAGCGTCTGGCCCTGCACTTGCACGGCGACGACCGCATCGGTGTGGCCCTCTAGCTTGGTCATTTGAGGAACGCCGTTGACGTGGATCGGTATTGCGTCCATCAGTGCGATCAGTGGATCGGCGATGCCGCACGCAACACGGCCGTGGTGAACAGTCAGACTAAGCACCGGACTGCTCTGTCTGCCCAACAATATTGCTGCTGTCGTTGGAAGAGCGGCGTTGCTGGCACCACGCCACCGCTGCGGCACAGTCGTGGGGGAGAGAACCAGCTCGAGTGGCCCTCGTCGCCGACTTGTGAGAGGGGGGCCCTCCTGCACCGACATTCTCCGTCGAATCACAGTATTCAGATCGTACTGGGGACGAGCAATACTGATACTTGCGGGGGACACCTCACGACCTATCACGGTCATTGCCCCATTCCCATTTTCCGTATTCAATGCGGTAGTGGCGCCCACCATCGATCTGGCAATGGGTGTGGACTGTGGCGTTGAATCTTTCGACATTTCGACCGCGCGGCACACGTTCTCGACCAATTGCTTGAGCGTCTCACGGAGCTCTCGGTCCTTTTGGTACGTTGAGCACATGACCGTGACAAACGTCTGGACATTTCCCACAGGAACTTCGACCGACAGCATATCGTAGATCAGACTGCCAATGACCGAGAAAAACATCTCGTCCGACACGGACGCGGTCGATTCGCCATCCTCGAGTGACGCAAAGCCAATGGTGCTGCCGCCAACAAAGTCGCCAGTCGCAAGCAAGACAGCGTCGATTTCCTTGCTGAATGCGTGCTGCCACATATCGAGTGAGCGGCAAATGGGCCGCGTGCGCAGCGAGTGGACGAGGTACTCTTTCCTGGCTAGGTAGAGCAAAGAAGAATTTCAGTATCAGTGGATCATCCAAAATATCGCAGTGGTAGGAAGCCGTACCAAACCCAATCCCGCTGTGCTTGTCCTCCACGAAATGGTAGTACTGTGCAGCGACTTGAAGCATGCCTCTCGCATTCGTAAAATCTTCGTGGATCGCGCACTGGTCCATCAGTGCGATTGCCATTCGCGCTAGCAGCTGAAAACCGGACTCGCCGATGCCGCTTCCTGATCCTTTTGGGTTGTACCACGCGCTCGCGACCGCCGAATTCAAGGTATCGACGTATTGCTGACTCGGCTGCATCAGAATGAGCACAAACAGATCGCGTGCGTACTGGCTCTTGAAGTGAGCTTCGCATTGCTGTGGATAAATGACAGGACAATTTCCTGATTAGTGCTATCATTCCACTAGGTGATGGATCCTCACACAACGTACCCGAGCTTCTTCAGTGCTCAGCTGATCATCCGACGTGAAAATTGATGTCAAGCATTTGTGGACGAGCTGCTCCATTCGTTCTTCGTCCTTGGATAACGCGCGCACAGAAGACGTGAGCGAGGGAGCTATCGAGGAGGCAGGCCCGTGGCCGTTCGTGTGGATCACGGCTCCCTGGTTGTTGGCCTCGTGAGGGCGCTTGAGCCACTCGGAATGGTCTTCCAGCACTTTGGCGTCAACACCGAGCCCGTCGGCGACGGTGTGGTAGTCCAACGTACGGTTCATCAGCTCAGCGTACCGTGCATCCATCGCCTCTGTATTCAGTTCGCCTCCTGCACGCATGCACAGCAACTCACTGGCTGGTTCGGTCTTGTCCAGTGCTCGCTCGAGTTCCGCACCAAGCCTAGCGTGGAGTCCGGATCCGTCTTCGTCACTGGATTCCTCCTCAACGAAGCCACTGAGATCTCTGTTCATTTTGTAGACAGGTGTCGTGACGGGCTCGTGAGCGTGCCACGACAGTCTCTTCATAGAGCCTGTGCGGAAGGAATACTCGGACCCCTCGAGACAGGGCGGACACGAGTGCGGCCACGCAATCGCCTCGCTCTCGCGAAGCAGAGCCACGTGAACCGCGTGGAACACGTTCAATTCGGGCGCGTCGTGGTTCTCGAGAAATGCTTGGAACGCTTGCGTGCAAAAGAGCCGCGTGAGAAACGGCGTTGCTTCATTGTCGACTGCGTGGGTCGCAAAAAAACGGCGTTTGTTGAACACCGGTAGATCTTGATTCACGAAGAAGAGACAGTCGCGGTATCCCTTGAGCATAGTCGCCAAAAAGCACACAAACTCGCCACGCATGAGCCGTTCTATCCGCTCGCTCCACGGGACTCGGCCTGAATCTGGACAGATTTCATCTATATCGTCGGGGTACAGAATTTTGTGGACGCGCTTGCGTAGAGCTCGAGAAAGTCGAGGTGGTAACACAGGGCCGCTGTCGTGCCGCTTGATCGAGCCCCGATCGACATCGACGATCACGAGGTGGTCTGGCCGCCCATTCTCGAGCAGCTCAGGAAGCCAGCTCGAGTTTACGCCGAGAATGTAGGGCAGCGGTGCCTGCAGGTACTCGCACAGCACGCTCGGGAGAAACGGGACATACGGGTGCTGCCATCGGAAGGGATAAATAAGTCCACACAGACCTTCGGCGATGGGGCTCAAGACAGACATTTGCGTCGAGTGGATCAGGATCCGATACTCACACAGCATGAGCGCGGTGATCTCCAGTAAGCACTTGACGTCGAAATGCTGAAACAGAGGTGAGAGCGAATAGACCAGCGGCTGGAAAGGTACGCAGACCTCACTCATTGTCACGGACGAGGCGATCTTGGACGGCGATGAAGCAGACCCGCGCGACGATAGATGTGAGACGTTGGTGTTCCGTCGGAGCATTGTTATCCGATGGTTCGAGAGGCTTCTTAGCTCGTTGATGTGGGAGTGGTAGATCGTCGTTTCGGCCTGCAGCACCATCCGCAATCGCCCCATTTCTGGCAATGGAAACTCAACACCGAGCACACCACGCACAGGCGTCAAAACTCCATGGCACAAATCCACGATCAGACGCTCTGCTTCGAATTGTCGATCTCTGGAATTGCTGAAGGTGATCAACGTGTACGTAAAGCTGAGGAGACACGCCGTTATGGCGTCCAGAAGGGGTATTCGCGTGAGGAACGAGATGCAGGTCGCATGCCACAGATTGGTCGGTCCGTGGCGCGAGCGGTGGTAGACCATGACGCACATGGCGTAGCAGCGCGAGAGCCCATCTTGGCCGCCGACGAGGATGAAAGAAAACACTTTGGATGCGGGCCGCTCTACCTGTTCGACGACTTCTGGTCCCCCCGGGAAGCAGAACCACTCGACTTTGGTCGGCAACGGGAACCCGGGGCGATCGGCCGCTGGGTACCGAAAGAGTATGGCGTTCTCGCCGCTGTAGTCGTCGTCTTGAGGGCCGACCACGATGGCATAGTCGATAATGCCCGTGCTCATCGTGACGGGCTGTGGCGTCGTGCCCAACGGAGACGGCGGCATGTGCATTGTGCCATTTCCACGCAGCTGAAGGACTTGGGTCATCGTGAGTGGCGGTGGCCGCTGCCGCATTATGACGCTGGACTCGGCTCTTGCAGACCTCGCTCGTCCGCCCACAGGCGTAAAACAGATCGAGACACGGAGAGCAGTCCGCAGTGATAGATGGGCTTCTTTTGGTACGAGTGAATACCACTGCTCAATGTCTTCGCCCTCGGGCAGGCGAACAAGAGGCACATCGACTTTGCCGATAAAGCCCGGCGACGACGTGATCGAGTCGTTGCAGCGAAGTGGGATCGTAAAGTACGGCTCGTTCTTGGCGCGGTCGATGCATACGAGCCGCAGCTCGTCGGTGGTCGTGACGTTGTCGAATAGAAATTCCTTTGAGATACATCGATACTTAGGGACCCATTATAGAGATATCTCATCGGCAGGTCATGCTCACCTCGTTCCAGCCGACCGAGTCACCACGCGGCGCTGCACTGGTCGCGAGCACTCGGCCCGACGCGCCGATCTTGAGCAGCACGTACACGGAATCAAACGCACCACCACTGCTGGCGCTTGCAGCTGCAGCCGCCGCCTCCGCTTTGGCCCTGTGGCGATTGCCATGGCGACGCCGCAGCCAAGACGACGACGGCGACGTTGAGGTCGTACCATTCGTCGAGCAGACACCGGGCAGATCGGCAACTTGAAGGACTACATACAGTGTGGGGAGAAACAGCTTGGTGAGCTTTCCCGGTTGGCTGGATTCGATTCCAATCAGTCGGCACCTATGACGCGCAGCGAGCCGGTCGTGACGTGGCCCGGTTTGGCGGCGCGCTGCTCGGCCGCGTAGACGACCGCGGCGCTCGTGGGCGAGAGCAGCTCGTTTTGCTTGGAGAACCGCGTGGCCGACGATGCGACGGCAGCAGCGGCGACGGGTGCGGGCATTCGTGGTGGGTCGCGGCTCATGCAGGCGCGCGCTCGCGCATGTGGCGGCTGTAGAGTAGTAATACCTCCCCCGTGCGTCGGTCCGTCCGTCCGTCCGTCTCTACGTGCGTCGCCGCCCTGTGCCGCGGTGCTGCTTGAAGGCGTGTGTGCGTGCGAGGAAAGTCAACTCCCTCATGTATACCTAACCTTATTGCGTCGCGAAAGGTACACTTGTTGCACACGCGCCGCGTTTGCCAAAAAGTGGGTAGATATACTAAGTACGCATGGGGTACTGACTGCGAACCTAGTAACGACTTGACATGGCTCGTTTCCCTTTCACCCAGCGTTTTTCCCCGCCCAGTTCAAAAACTGAAGGAAACATGACGACATCCGACGACGCGCCGCTGCAGGACGCCGTGAGGCTCAGCCTCGTGGAGGCCGACGCGACTGCGTTCCGCCGTGCGCTTGACGCCCACAGGCCTGAGATGGCCGCGGCGCCGGCGACGCAGCTCGTGTTTCTCATGGACTGGTTCCACCGGTGGCAGCAAGAGTACGAGGCCTTTGCCGAAGTGCTCGAGGTCGAGCTCGCGGACGCCGACGAGGAAGACGGAGATATGGACGATGAAGGGGAAGCAGAGGCCGAGCCTGATGCCGATGCTGAAGCTGGTGATGGCCGTGCGATCCAGTTTGTCGAAAAGGACCTGGAGGATCTCGAGGCCGAGGCCAACGAAGTGTTTAAGGGGTTCAGCACGGTCGCGATCGAACTGGTGGACGCGCTCGACGACAGCGTCTCGTCGGATTCGCTCCTTGATAAGCACGGATGGACGCTGCTCATGCAGGCGGCCAACAGTGGTCTGCGGGAGCTCACGGACGCGCTGATCGCCAAGGGCGTGGACGTCAACAGCGCCGGCACCGAGAAAGAAGGCACGACGCCGCTCTATCTCGCGCTCTCGTCCGACCACACAACGGAGGCCATGACGCTACTCAAGAACGGCGCGATCACGTCGGCGACCAAGGTCGTGCGGTCGTCGCTCGAGACGGATGCGACCGAAGACGGCGAGACCGACGGCGAAAAGCATGTCGAGGAGGACTGTGCGTGGTTCCAGGCCTGCCGCCTTGGACAGCTCGCCGTGATTGAAGAGATGATTACGCTCGGCGTCGACGTCAACTTTGCGCTGCCGACGAGCGGCGAGCGCGCGCTCCACGTGGCCGTCATGTTTGAGATGCAGGATGTCGTCGAGCTGCTCGTCGCCAACGACAAGCTCGAGGTCAACGCCAAGAACAAGGATGGCCAGACGTGTCTCTTTGGTTGCTCCAATCTCGAGCTGGTGCAGTTCCTCGTTGACAAAGCCGGCGTCGACGTGAGCGTCAAGGACGACGACGAAGAGACTGCGTACAGCATGGCCAAGGAGCTCGGGGACGACGCAGTGGCCGACTTCTTGAAGGCACTTTCAACGTAGTTGAAGCACTGAAGGCGACGAAGCGATACTCACGACCCGTCACGGCGCACAAGGTTGGTTTCGAACTAACCAGATGAAATGGATTTTGTTTTTGTGAATGCTATGAATGTGGCCAACGCATAAGTGTCGGGTGATCGCTCGCTTCAACTTTTTGGTTAGGACGAAACCCGCTTGCACAACCGTTCAAGCTCAGCTCCTAAGTGACTTAGTAGGTTCGTTCTCGCAAGGCGTTTTGCAATACGACGGGGTCTATTGGCTGTTTTTGGCATCAAGTGCGAAACGGTATCCTTCGAATACCTCTTTTCAGATGAACAGCATACCGTTGCCGTCTCACTAATGGGTTTTCTGCGCAGGCAGAGCGCTGGTGGCAAGAAGACTAAGCGCGCAGCGCATGCAGGCGTTCGCCTCGAGAAAATTTGTGACTTCGGTCGTGACGAAGCAGCCGACAAGGACAATGAAGATAAGATGCCCACTGCCACCTCGCCATCGCGCACCAACACTTTTAGCAATCCCGTCGCCAGCGTCATGGAGCTGGCACCGACGTATGCGTACGAGGAACTGCCAGACGAAGTGCTTGTCGGAATCGATATCGACATTTCCATGTGGTCAGTCGTCGCCAGAGACTCGTGTATGCATCGCCTCGGTGCTAGAAGGGGACCGCGAGCACGAGGAAAGCGTGGAGCGTCGTCGAATTCAAACCAACTTGCAGACACATTGGTGGAAGCAGCGATAAGCAGCGTTAGCCATCCACCTCCGACGCCTGCGACGATCCAACGGCTCAACCTGCAAGGAGCAGAACATGTAAGTTGCTCACTATGGCTCTTGCGTAAGATGGCGCGTGGATTATTTCTCTCACGATTGGTGTTCTGCTGTCCACACTCAGATTACCGACCACGGGCTTCGAACGATAGGCGACTTGTGCCCAAACCTAACGAGCCTGAATGTTGATCGAGCGACAAAGGTAAGTTTGGATTGCCTGCGTATAGTGGATCTATTGCTCTTGACAAACGTGTTGTGCTTCGCCTAGCTCACTGACCTTGGCATTCGGCACCTCGTAAGCTCGTGCCGTCGTCTCCAAGCGATTCATTTAAGCTATATACCATCGCTGCGCGGTATCGCGCTGATTGCGATCGCTGATTGCCACCTTCCGCTACGAGGTACGCTCAGGAAAACAATTTTCGTACCCGTGAGCGAAATCGAGTTATTGAACCGTGGCTGATCTTATTGTAGTGCTGAGTCTTGCTGGATGCCCACATGTCCCCGACTTTGCGCTTCAGCGCGTCTTGCAGGCTTGTGGATCCACGCTCGAACGGCTTGAGCTGTCGTATTGCGACGACAGCGTCACGGACAACACGCTCCTCGCGATCGGCCAACACTGCGCACCGGGCCGTCTTCAATCTCTCCGGCTCCGTAGCTGCCGCCAGATCTCGGATGTAGGCGTTGTCCACCTCACTGCAGCGTGCGCCAATCTCTCCGTGTTGGACCTCACGCGCTTTGATCTCTCCTACAAGCTCAACGACATTGCGCTGCTTTCACTCGCTGACAAATGTGTGCTGCTTCAGACCGTACAGCTAGGCGGGTGTGACTCGCTCACCGACGTTGGTGTGAGTTGGCTCACGTCAGGATGCCCCGGGATCACCCATCTGGAGTTGGGAGGGTGCACAAAGCTGACGGATATCGCGATGCGTGCCATAGGAGAGAATTTGTTGCGGCTCTGCCATCTCTCCGTCAAGAATTGTGCGCGGGTCTCTGATGTTGGTTTGCGCCACCTCGCCTGGGGCTGCCCAGAGCTTGGTTATCTCGATCTCTCGGGGCTTATCCTGCTCTCTGACCCCCAAGGGTCCACTCTTTCGATTGGCGTTGCTGCTGTTGCGAGCCAATGCGCAAGGCTCCACCATTTGGATCTCTCTCGATGCGGGTCCATTGCGGACAGGACGCTTCTCGCCCTCGCGTCCAATCGACACGAACCTCGTTACCTGGCTACAGTGAATCTCGCTGGCTGTGCGCGCGTGACAAGTCGCGGGGTGCAGTTTCTCCTGGCAAAGTGTTCCAATCAGCTGACGTCGCTGTCACTCCAAGGTTGCGTGCGTATAAATGACCACGCGTTCGTGAGCTGTCCGGCGAGCACATCGCAACTCGTGCTGCCACTGCTGACTGTGCTGCGACTGCGTAACTGCGAGGCTATCACCGACGCGAGCATCCGAGCGATCGTTCAGGCGAAAGCGCCATTGAATGAGCTGGATGTGACGGGCTGCGTCCGTCTGACCGACCTCGCAATCTTGGCACTCACGCAGTCGGCCACCGTATCAACAACGCTCCGCTTCTTGTGGCTCAGAGACGTCGTCGAGATCAGCGATACGGCGCTATCGTGGCTCGCTGAGTGCTGCCCCAAGCTACTATATCTTGATCTCACCGGCTGTACCAAGATCAGGACGTTCTCGCTTCAGGCGCTCTCGTCAAACTGGAAGTTCGCGACCTGCACGCGCGGTTTCAAAGGTGTCAAGCCAATTCATCGTGCAGAAGATCGCCTTTTCATCGAAGAGTACGGGGACTGCTGGCGTGCGGCGACTCGTATCCAGAGCTTGTTCCGTGCGCGTGTCGCAAGGCGAATCGCGGCGCAACGACGCGAAGAGCAGCTCCAGGTATGGGTTGCGACAAGACTGCAGAGTGTGTACAGAGGCCGTCAGGCGCGCAGGCTTGCGATTGTGCGGCGTCTCGAATTCAACCAGGAGACCGAAGCGGCACGCCGTATTCAGACGCGGTATAGACAGCGACTCGCTCGTGCGGAGGCCGTGCGGATTCGAGCGCTGCGATACGCGGAGCAACGCGAATCGGCTGCAAGAAGTGTTCAATCGGCATGGCGACGCAAGAAACTGCGAGAGCGGCTGAACATTCGAGAAGTTCGGCGACACAACGAACAGCGACGCCTCGAGCAAGCGGCCACGAAGTTGCAACGGCTGTGGCGTGGCAAGCATGCACGCGACCGTGTGAGTATTCTTCGTGCCGCCAAGCTCGTGCGCGAACGTGAGCAGAATGAAGCCGCGAACAAGATGCAGAACGTGTTCCGCATGCGAGCGGCACGGCGCGAGGCGAATGCGAAGCGGGACCAGAAGCGGCAGCTCGAGAAACAGAGGCAACAGGCGGCTCTCTTACTGCAGCGCCACGTGCGGCGGTGGCACGCGCAACGTGAATTGATGCGGAGAAGACGGGAGAAGCAACGAGAGGACAACGCAGCGCGCCGTATCCAGCGCAAATGGCGCGCCAAAAAACGGAACTTCGCACTCCAGCTCGTGGCATTTTCAAAGCAGAAGAATCGCGAACACGACGCCGCAGTGAAGCTACAGGCTTCGTGGAAGCGGAAGAAGGGACGCGACGCGATACGGTTGCTAAAACTGGTCAGGCAGGCAGAAGCTCAACGTGTCGTGGATGCCGCAGTCCGTGTACAGACTATGTGGCGCAATAAAGTCGCCCGCCGACAGGCGATGCTCGCCAAGCAGGCGCGGCTCGATGTCATCCTCTACCAGCTCCGTCTCCACAATCGGTGCGCCGCATTAATCCAGTCGCATTTTCGTGGTCGCCGTGGGCGTGAACAGTACCGCACGCTCGTGTTGGCACGCAAGAAGCAGCGATGGAAAGAGATCCTCCACCCGGACACGGGCAGGCCCTTCTATTATGTGAGCTGCGGACTCGTGATTCGGGATTTGGGTAACGGCTCACTAACACGGTGATATGTGCTTTCATAGAACAAGGAGACGGGCGAAGTACGATTCCGTCGACCACAAGACGTACTCGATTTGCTGCCCAAACCGCTGTGTGATAACTGTGGTACGTTTGCATGCAATCTACACTGTGTTCACCGCCAGCTCTCATCCACAGGTCATCGTCTGGCTCTTGTGTGTAGTCCCGCCAGAGGTTTCCATCGCGCATGTCGAGTGTCAAGACTGTGGTGAACTGTACTGCAACACGGTACGACTATCGTTGGCTTTCATAGACAGTGGAGGGGCCAAGCTCATCATCTTTTGTTGGATGATAGTGCTGGCGCAATGTCCATGCCGGGGGCCGCCGCAAGGTTCATGCCTTCCGAGCGCTATACGACTTCTACGAGCGGCGCGTCGACTATGGCGATGGCGAGTTCCCGTCACGATGGCCCAGTGAGATCCATCAGGACGAAATGGACGGCTGGTCATTGCGCACGTATCCTCTTCGTAAACCCATCGAGACAAATGGCCCGTGGGAAAAGTACGACGTCGATAATGCCTCACGCAATGGCGGCCATGCCTGGTGGTACTACAACAAGGAGACTGAGGCGAACAGCTACACGGCGCCGCCGCAGTGGGGAGGAGGCAGCTCCGCGGAATACAAGCCAACGGATGCTGAGGTCGTGTCGGACGCCAGCGGCTGGGCCAAGTACGTTGATGCGGCCACTGGATATGCCTACTACTACAACGCCGCCACCGGCGAGACCACGTACGAGCGGCCGCTGAGCTTTCTCACGCCGCGTGCGTCGGATGCGTATGTTGAAAAGAGTGCCGACGGCTGGACCAAGTACGCCGACGCCACCACAGGCGCCGCCTACTACTACAATGCCTTCACAGGCGAGAGCACGTACACACGGCCAGTGACATTTCTCACACCGCGTCGTGGTCAAGTGCCCGTCGAGAAAACACTCAATGCAAGTGGCAGCGATGGCTGGGCCAAGTACTATGATGACACGCAGGGCGTGTATTACTACTACAATGCGTGGACGCACACGAGCTCGTACGAGCGACCTACCCAGTTCCAGACACCGCGTGTCGGCGCAAGTGACGTTGCCACAGCCATGCAGCAGCACGTGTACATGGACGCCACGTCGCAGCAACAGTACGCCTACGATACCCAGACGACCGAGTGCCGCGCCGTCGTCACAACCGCGACTCATAACGCGGTGGCGGCTAGAGATTTGCGCGTGTCGGCTGTCGAGCGTGGCTACCGCTGAGCCATTAACCGAGAAGAGGTTGACGTTGAGTGGACAAGAAGACTTGTGCCTTCTAGGTTACGACGCCTGTCATCACATTGCGACTCAGACAGCTCCAGGATGTCCCAGACAGTGGGAGATCAGCTATCGACGCGACCAGCGAATCGCGTCAATCGATTGGCGGAGAGGAGTTCGACGCCAAGAGAATTGCGTAGACGTCGCCGCGTCACGAGCAGCACTCGTGGGGAGTGGCGACTAACAATGAAGGAACGACGTGATGCAGTGAAGGTGCACGCCGTGTGTTCAAACAGAGATGAAACCACCGATTCCAAGCAGCGCGGGAGGATCAGCAGACGAGTAGGATGGGACACCCACTAGAGTTTGTGGAGATACGAAAATGCGACGAGATACTAAAGATCTCGCAACGTCAGCGTTGTCGGAAAGATCCAGCGTGGGTCATCGTTTCGGGACCGAGAATCAAATCCTCCCCCCACACACTACAGCACAATCAACTCCACCGATAAAAGTACAGTATCAGTGAGATATGGAGCTCTGAGTGAGATATCTACGGTATCCAATGGATAGCGTTACTGGCGAATGCAACAGCTAAGGAATCCAGTGTCACCCAGTTTTCTTCCAAGCACCCAGAGAGAAATATTCGGGGACTCGTACGTGGTGGTGGTGGCTTCGTGGAGCAGAGTTCTCGAATCTCACGGCAGCGAAGCAATGCCGTGATGATGCCGACTGACTGGGTGCGCACCCACGATACTGTATCAATTCACCGACCGCTGAACATTATTTCCAGGCCAAAAAGAATTTTTTACGTTTACAATTTGTGTGCGTGGGTGCCGCCACCATTCATCACATCCAGATTCGCATGGCACACGGCAGACGATTTTAGGGCAGCACAATGGCGTTCAACCTTCCAGTCTGTTCGTCCACATTGTCATGGCTTGCCAAACGCTGGCGTCATCAGCTGTGACGGTGCGAGCAAACAAATGACGCCAAGTCCGTCATGGCGTAATCTCAAAATATGTTAACTCAGTATATATCTTTACAATACACCAATATGCACTGAGGTAAGATCTTTGGACCAACGCCAACTCTTGATTTGATTGCGGCTCTTCGTTTCCTTGTCCCCGAGCGAGGAGATCAGTTACCGAAAGGAAGGTTCAGGAAGTTCCTCCTTTGGTTGCCTTTCTCAGTCGCCCATTTATTGCATTTCTTTTTTGCCGCATCTCTTGAAGAAAATATCACACTTTTGAAAATCACCCGCAGCTGGACAGCAGAAATTCGCCCCCTGGACCCACGACCTCGAAATCCCTTTGCCCCACCGGCTCCTTTCGCTTCGTGGCTTCGCCGTTTCATCTCGCCCAAAACAATCCAGGGTACGTACGTGGCTCTGTTTTAGACCCATCCCACGCTGTATCTCGTTTTGTGGATGCACTGCCGTGGGCCGTCACGCTGCGATTGCTTCGCCAATTGCAGTGCCACGCTTTCGCTTTCACTCGGCGATTTTCTCCGCCATATCCGGATACTGATCTTTGTCGGTTTGTTTGTCCCACCATGGATCTGCCCGCCGTGCGTCCTCCGCGTGTCTCGTGGCATCGCCGCTTCCTCACACAGATCCTCACGCGTCCGACGCCAACGTCACGCCACAGTCTGCCCACCATGCCCACCACAACTCAACACCAGGACGACCTTTTCAAACTGGACCACAGCCGCGCCACGAGCACGGCGAGCACCGCGCCGTCCCACAGCCCGACCCGCGACCACCACGACCTGCGCGCGTCGCTGCTCCATCGGCTCCACCAGCACACACACGGCAGCGACACGCCGCCGCCGTCGGCGCGCAAGGTCGTGCTGCCCCACACTATTACGGAACGCCAGGGCGGTCGCGACTTGTGGGTCACGGCGCCCGTGCTGTGCGACGACCTCGAGAAGCAAGGCTTCCGCTGGCGCAAAAAGTGGAAGCCACGGTTTGTCGAATTGAATGGCCGCGTGCTGTCGTACTATGCCATCTCAAGCCACCACAACCGCCACGGACCGACGCCGCGCCAGAGCGTCCACTTGACGGCCAATGCCCACATTGTCGACATGGATGTGCGTACTTTCTCACTCACGCCCAACCCGGGCGAGACGCCCTGGGTCTTTCGCGCACGGGACGCCCATACCAAGCACACGTGGTGTCGTGCCCTCCACGACTGCATCGACATTTTGATGTGGCTGCAGCACTATACACTGGGCGACATTTTGGGTGTCGGCGGCAATGGCGTCGTGCGCAAGCTCACCGACACGCGGTCGGGCAAGACGTACGCCGTCAAGATTGTCGACGCCGCCAAGTTTAAGCACCGCCAAGCGATCGTGTCCGAAGTCGAAATCTTGCGCAACATTACGAACGACATTCAGCACCCCAACCTCGTGACGATCCACAAGGTGTACGAAGAGCACAACAAGATTTACATTATCCTCGATCTGTGCGAGGGCGGCGAACTGTACGACTCGATCGTGCAGCGCGGCTGCTACAGCGAGCGCGACGCCGCGAGCATCATGGCACAACTCATGGGCGCGGTCGACGCACTCCACCGGCACAACATTTTGCACTTGGATCTCAAGCCCGAGAACATTTTGCTCTCGTCCAAAGATCCCAACGACGCCAAGATTGTGCTCACGGACTTTGGGCTTGCACGCATGATCCACGGCACTGCGAATCCGCTTTCCAACGGTGGAAACGGCACGACCATGGCCGGTACGATTGGGTATATTGCACCGGAAGTGATTGCGGCCCACCAGTACTCGGAGGCCGCCGATGTGTTTAGCGCCGGCGTCATTTTGTTCATCTTGCTGGTCGGGTACCCGCCTTTCTATGGCGACTCGGAGGTCGAGATCTTGCTCAAGATTGCACGTGGCGATTTCCAGTTCCATGCCGCCGACTGGGCCCACATTTCGCTGCCGGCCAAAGAGCTCGTCGCGCGCATGCTCGAAGTGCGTGCGCAGGACCGCATCACGGTGCGTGAGGTGCTCGCCCACCCGTGGCTCCAGGCCCACACGCCCAAGGGCAGCACCACAAAGACGACCGGTGCAGAACTCACAGAGACGGTCGCGCGCATGCAGCAATTCAATTTCCTGCGCAAGTCGGAAAGCATGGCGTGCTGCATGGCGACCATGCTGTCCGAGGCCAACGAACAAGACTACTTGGCGCTGGTCAATTTGGAAGCGATCGACACGCTGATTCGCCAGCTCACGCCCACGGGCAGCGACCGCTTGGTCATTGACAAGGCGCTCGTGCTGTGTCGCCACTTGGGCTTGTCGCCGTTTGTCAATGTCCATGCGTTTGTCGGCTTTTTGGACCGCAACAGCGACGGCTTTATCGACGCGCAAGACTTTTGCGACGGCGTCAAGGCCATGCGCGAGGGCCACGCCTCGTTTGGCAAGATCATCTTTCGTGCGCTTTGCGACATGGTCGGCAAAGGTATTAGTACCGACGCCACCGAGGACTCGACTGGATCATCGCACGCAGCGCTGACGCGCAACGACTTTGTCGTCACGTTTGAAAAGCTCCAGTGTCCGGAGCCGCTCAGTCACGACTTTTTCGGATACCTCGACAAGCATCCAGAGGCGACGCGCGACGGGCAAGGCGACCACATTGACGAGGCCGCGTTTGTCCACCTCTTTAAAACCTTCGGCTTCCTCGCGGCGCTCTTTGTGCTGAAAGCAAAGAACAATATCGTGCGCATCGCCAAGTCGGGCAGTACGGAAAGCTTGGCACAGATCACGGAAGAGGCCCCGGACTCGCTGGACGAACAGACCCATTAGAAAAATATTTATGAAGAAAATGTAAACAAACCGCTTTGGCTGGATCAAATGATTGTCTTCTATTCGCTTTCGTCTTCGCTCTCAAATGTGGTCGGATCGTCGTCATCGTCGATCGAGCGAAATGTCCCAATCTTTGCGGATGGCTCGACAATGTCGGCATCGGGTTCCACGGAAAGCACACGAGCGGCCCACGCTTTCACGCGAGGCAGTGCATAGTCATACCCGACTTTAATGATCTCTTCGCTTTTCTCAAACTGGAGGGTTCCATAGTCGAGCACAGGCGGTCGTAGGTACAGATCAATGCACTCGGCTTTCATGCGCTCCTTGTGCTGCTCCGACGACACGTACGCGAGCGCGGCAGACACGTCGCCCATGGACGGCACGCTCACGGTCTTGGCAAACGGATTGAGTTTGTTCCACAATAACCACCACCCGGACAGCGTCGTGCCGTAGCCATAGTAGTCTCGGCGGGGCTCGCTGCCAACGTCCACAGCGAGCACGTACTTGATTCCTCCTTCTTCTTTCATGACATCGGCCGGCAGATTGTTCATGTATCCGCCATCCAGCAGCAGTGATCCCCCTTCCGAGATTGGCGGGAGATATCCCTGTAAGCTCATGGAAGCTCGCACGTACTTCCATACGGCGCCACTGCGATGGACACTCATGCGCGACTTGGCAATGTCCGTGGTGACGCAAAAATAGTTCAACACCATATCTTCGATCGAGAGATCAAAGAAGTGGTCACTGATACTCCGGTTGAAGTGCTTGCCGTTGAAAAATGACGCAATGGGCAGCGTCAGATCCCGTAACTTCTCCGTGATGCTGCTCAAGGTGATGGAAAACAGCGCCACTTTGCTCGTAACCAAATCGAGGTGATGCGGATGCAACGCGTACATGGCCCCGATAAACGCACCAATACTCGTGCCGCCGACCACGTCCACATGGACCCCACATTCTTCAAGAGCGCGCAACACGCCAATGTGGGCGAGACCGCGTGCACCACCACCACCCAGCACGAGACCGACCGCACGACCCGTGATGCGACGGCTCAGACGCAGAAAATCTGCACTGTGCTCGTCAAATGGCGTCTGCACGTTGTGGTAGCTGCTAATCCACTCGTACTTTTCCATGGGCAAGAGGAACCGCGGCAGAATGGGGCTTCGCTTCCAAATCCGAAGTCTCCGCTTTAAGGCGCTGGTTCTGGACGAGTCGTACGCGGAGGATTGGCGCGCGGCTTCAATCGCTGATAACGTCCAGTCTTTCTCGCGCACACGCACAACGCTGATGGTGACATTTTTCCGTGTCCATGCGGTTTGCAGAATATTCACGATATCCATCAAGAATGAATGGGGCGGTTCAGTGTCAGAGCACAGCAGGAGAACATGGTCGGCTTGCCGAATGCACAGGTTGGTCCATGGATTAAGCTGTGGATCCCCTTCGTATATGATCAGATCATGGGAGCTTTCCATCTCACCAAGCCACGCGCTCATGTTGGCACGCGCGAGTCGGGAATTGCTCGACCACTCGGAACCAAGCGACGCTTTTGCTCTTGCTGATGACACAACACCAGTTGACGCAATGGTCTTGAGCGCAGATTCCAAGTAAGCGCAGAACGTCTTGATTTTCGTCATCTTGGTCAAAGATATGACAGCGATCGTACTGAGGGGAAGCGCTGGCGAGCGGATATAATCGTGGACGGGAGGCGAGGGCGAACTGAGTGACGCAACAAAGTTTGGTCCGGTCTTCATGCCCATGTGGTCAGCAGGAGATGACTCGTGGCTAGTATTATTCGACAGGCGCTTGGCGAGATTAGTCGTGAAATGGATCAACACGGTCGGGTGCTCGTTGACAACAAAGTCAAACACGCATCGAGGCATCTGCGCAATCAGCGAATCACGGACAGCAAACACGGTTGAATTACTGCGACCAGCAGCCAGCATATCCATCGCTCCGAGTGTTGCGCCACGGACAAGCTCATTGGTCGTCTCAACTTTCCTCCCACGATGCGCCTGGACTTGGATCGCACGAAGTCGACCACTCAAGAGTGTAAAGACAGAGTCGCACAAGTCGCCTCGGTGAAAGAGCGTCTCTCCGCCTTGAATGTGGATCGCGTCGAAGGCATTGTCAGTGACACAGAGCAACGAGCTGTACTGCTGGATGACGCGAAACGCACACGCCATCGCAACTGAATTGGTGGGCAAAAATCGAGCCATCACGACGTCTGGAATGAGCAGCGCAGCACTTCCAGGCTCGCAAACGAGTCGCGTCGTGGGACTCGGGCTTCCGACAAAACAGTTCGCGAGCCCAACTTCACACCCGGTACTTGCCTTGAAGAGTATAATCGGCTGGCTTTGCGCGACCATCTCCGCTCGAATAGTTCCTCGAAGCACAATGCACACATTCGTGGCCGCGACACGCTCGTCAATGGTATGCTCCTCCTCGCAATCCACGACGCTCCCGTGCTCGACAATGCTCGAAGCAAATGCACTGTCGATGGCGCCAAACGACTCGGCGATCATGGTTGCCAACGGCAGCGTCACACTTGCGTCTTCCGCGACGGCGTCGTCCACTGCACCACTAATGGCACTGATGGACTCGAGCGTTCTTGAGGCAATGCCAAAGTGATCAATCAGCGACTTGGACGTGATCTTCTCCACCTGGCTGATGGCCGCTTGAGCCAGCCGAAAAAAACTGTCTGGATATTGCTGAAGCACGGCTACGACGGCTGAGCTGGGGATTCGAAAAATGACGGTTTGGTCGGCGGCCGTTGTGGCAGACAAATCGCCCACAATCTTTCTCAGCAAGGGATGGCTTTCACGGCCTTGGATCTCGTCAAGCACAGCCGCCAGGAGAGATAATGACGACGTCACGTTCTCACCGCGACCGATCCGCTTGGTGAATTGTCGCCCACTCGCGTCGTGGATAGCGAGCCGCGCTTCGCCGGACGCGACCATGAGAACGGAGCCGTCGTGGTTGCCCTTCGCAAAGATCTCGTCGCCTTGGTTCAATCGGAGGATCTCGATATCACTGTTTATACAACAAGAAATCAGTACAATCAAAATTCAAACCGGAGGATGGCTGATTGACATGTCCGTACTGAGCGATAGCGTTCACGTATTCGCTGCGTAAGAACGAAAAGACCTGCACACAAAACGTTACCCCACACATTAGTCCCTTGCACCAGACTCAGCCCGTAATACCTTGCACCATAAGCCTTCTTTCCCTCACCTTCGAGAGCGTGTCATAAATCATTTTGCACTGCTCGGGCGTGCACTTGAGCTGGAGGCTCATGGGCAAAGCGCTCCAGTCGTGCTGGTCCATGGCCGCATTCTCTTCCATCATCTCGCGCTCGAGCTGCTGCATATCCGAAAACGACTTGGAGTGGCGCTTCCGCTTCGAGGTCGGTGACGTTGGCATGGACGGCGGCGCCGGCGGCAACGGCCGCGGCCGCACTTGCCGTGACGCGATCCACACATAGAGCAGTGCCGTGCAGCCGAGAAACAGTGCCCAGACGCCAATGCTGAGCAAGAGCAGCTGGTTGCTGTCGAGCCGGTGGAGGTGGTGCACAAACTTAAAGTCGCCGTCGCCATGCTCGAGCCACGAGAGCAGCCCATCGCCACCACCAGCGTCGCCGCGGGCGAACGTCAGCGCGAGAGCCTCCATGGTGGAGTTTACGCGGAGAAAATCTTTTTCCCTTTGTCAGCTCGAAAGAAGGGCGAGAGTGATGGTCGGTTTCTCTTTCATCAGATCTGACGCGGCTTCAACGTCTGGTCTGATTATAACCCCCCCAGGGAGGTGCTATTCCATGCTAGAAGCTGTATATTGGCGTTGTGGGTGTGAAAATGCACCAAAATTACAAAAGACCAACAAATGACTGGACCAAGGGACTCATTGGTGGCGAACATGGCGGGCAAGGCAAAGGCGACGCGTGACGAGCCCAGCAGCTCCCAGCAGCAGCAGCGCGCGCGTATCGTCCAGGAGTATGACCGATTGATTGCACAGTTTGGCGAGGAGCCGTTCCGCCCGACGGCAGTGTGCCAGCGCGCGAACGGCTTAACCGAGGTCGACACGGCGGCGCCGAAACAGCGGCATGAATTGCTAAAGGACGCCACCGACAAGAGTCTGCGCTGCGCAGAGCTGATTGAAAAGGCTCTTTCGGCTACCGATAAATTCAAGCGCATGGATGAGAAGATCGCACAGGCCCATCGAGATTATGAGATTGGTGGCGATGCGGATGCTGCCGATGAGGACGAGGACATGGACGCAGCAGCCTCGGACGATGAGATTGACGAGCAGTCGGCGCTGCTGCTTGAAGATCTCATCACGGCCAGCGAAGAAATGCAACAAGCCCATAAGAATCTGGCCAAGGTGGGCGTCGTCGGCAGGCCCACGCGTGCGAGTCGCGAATTGCTTTCGTCGACAGAGCACATGCTGGAGGCCTCGCTTGCCAGCGTCTCCATGGGCGGCGGCAATGCTGCGGCCATCAACGACGAGTTTCGCGATTTGTACATGGAAGAGTTCACATTGGCGTTCGGAGACGATCTGGACCAGTTTCGACAAGAAGACCGCTTCGAAGCCAAGGACGTGGCCTATTTAATCTCGTGCATCCAGTCGGGCGCCGACGTTTTCACGCCGCTTCAGAAAAAACTCTTTGTCGAGTCGGCGGCGCAGGCAAGCAGCTCTACGAAATAGAGATACCCCCTCAATAGACATGATTGTACAATGTGCCTACGAACCTAGCGTTTTGTTTTTCTATTTGTGCGGGGGAGATACAGAACTCAAAACTAGTGAGACAAAATGCTTAGCAGTCCTGGACACCAGCCTTACTTCTTCACACCCGAGGACTCGGCCACGCGCGCCTTGCCCACGATGCGATAGTATGACTCGAGGGGGCGTTCCTGCAATTGGCGGGTCTGCACTGCGCGCTTCTGGCGGCGTGTACGCCCTCCGCCGTGCTGTTCACCGAAAAAGTTGACGATATACGACAAGACGCCGTCCTTGCCGCGGCTCAGGATCTCGAATCCCGGTTGGAAGAGTGGGTCGACCGGCAGCTGGCCACCCTCGGTCGCGACGGCGCCGTTGGCAATGGGAGGCTCCGATGTTCGTCGGCGCTTGGCGTTCTCGGTATCGGAGCGAGACGCCTTGCGGCGATAAAAGTAGCACGTGTGGCCTTCGTTGGAGCCCGCCATGGACGTGGCGACCCGACCAATGTGTTCAACGTTGTAACGGTACATGTCGATCACCTTGCGTGGTGCGTGGAAGCTGGCGAGCCATTGCGCGCCGCTGCGGTTGAACATGCGTGCCATGTGGTCCATGACGTCTGGGGGGAAGCCGACATCAAAGCTATACACATGCGAGAACGGGTCGAACGACTTGGCGGCC
Organism: Pythium volutum; assembly: GCA_023334575.1. Classification (NCBI taxonomy): domain Eukaryota; phylum Oomycota; class Peronosporomycetes; order Pythiales; family Pythiaceae; genus Pythium; species Pythium volutum. The sequence goes on along the minus strand of JAADVC010000006.1, from coordinate 43,032 downwards.
GTGATATCGCCGGCCGTGAAGATCGTTCGGTGGGGCTTGTTCTTGTTGACATCGAGCTTCATGACACTCTTGAGGTTATGCAGCGACAGGTGCCACCGCAATTCTTCTAGCTCGACGCCGTACGACACTTCGACGCCAGGGTCAATGGCAACGTGGATGTTGGGCTTGCCGAGTCCCGAGCCAACGTCCAGAAAGAGGCTTGCCTTTGACAGCTCGCAGTTTTCCTTCATGTAATCCACGACACGCTGGAACGAGTTCTGCGTGATCTCTCCGTAAATGGCACCGCCCGCAGCGTTGCCACCGAGTGCACCAGTCTGTTTGCGGATGGCTTTGTAGGCCTCGGTCACTTCGAGATCGATAAAGCGCTTGGCAACGTCGCGCTCGCGCAGCACGTTCATGGGCGTGGCCTTGCCGGGCGTGCCGGGTCCGCTCAGCGACGTCCGCGCACGTTTCTTGTTGGTGCTGAGGAAGCAGTTGTCAAAGGCCTTGACCGTGCTGCCGCCAATGCTAGTGCGTTTGCGCTTGGCGGTCGAGGGGGCATCGTCGATTTGTGAGGCTGGTGGCGGTGGTGTGACGACGGCGCTGCTGGCGGACGCGGCGGGGGGACTCGCCTTCATGCGCATAGCGCGACGCACGGGCGTGCAGAGCGTACCGTCCACTACAACGGCGGCCGCCGCTGCGTCGCCGTGCTTCTTGAGCGGTCCTCCTACCATCGGCATCGAGGACGAGAAAAGGGGGAGCAATTGCGGAACTGCCCTGGACCTCGTGAATTTCAAACTTCCAAAATGCGCTGGGCACTGCCCGTTGCGAATCCACCCTATTTTGGAACCCGCGTTCTTGTCCACGGGCTCCCCGCGCTCTGAACCCATGAATCAGAACCCATGGGTTCGAACCCGCCCACATATAAACGTAACCCGCGGTTCTGTAACTTGAAGTGGACACCATCTTTGACAGGGGGCTATTATTAGAGTCTGTAACGACCCTCTCTCCCTGTCGCTTTTCGGTTCATTTTCCAACGCGACGGGGAAATACGTCAGTGCATGTGAGCTCGTCGCTTCTTTTGTATCCTTATGTATCAGTCATGTATCTCCAACTGTGGGCACAGTGCTGACGCCCTTTGTCTCTGTGGCGTGTTTTGCGACTGTGCTTTGTCTCCCTTGGATGTCTGTAACAGCTCCTCAATCTCGCACTCGCCCGAGCTCCCCAACCGCCAGCCTTAAAACCTACAATGCCGCCGTCCCCGCCGCCGCGCCGCGCCGACTTTGCGCTGGACAAGTCAGTCTCAAACGCGCTTATCGTGCACCCCATGTCCGTGTTCTCCACGGCGACGTCGCCGACGCACGGCGCGGATTGGCGACTCGCAGCGTTTCTCTTCCAGCGCCAAGAGATGCAGCAATTGATCGCGCAAGAACAACAGCACGAGAAGCTGGCTGCGGCGGCTGAACCAGCGCGCCACTGGAGCCTGCTGGATTGCACGTGCGAGGAAAACCTCACGTCAATTCTCGGCTTCCTCGACGGCGCGTCGCTCTGTGCCATGCGCCGCGTGTCGCGCCAGTTCTACGAGCTCGGCGCCCACGAGCAGTACTGGTACAATCTGTGTATCGCCGAGTGGGCCATCTCGCCCGACCAGCTGCGCCAGCGTCCCGAGTCGTACCAGGCGCTGTACAAGTTTGCCGGCCAGTCGCTCCAGAAAATGATCCGCGAGTTTTTCCAGGAGCAGTGTCTTGCGTCCTTGCAGACATCGTTCCGCATTCCGCGCGAGGCCGCGCTGACGATCGCGCGCCGTTACTGATGCCGAGAGAGTATACAAGTACGGGCCTCTCTCCCAACACGCCACGCCGACTTCGAGGCATATACATCGGGACTGTACCCAATATAAAACAAAATACAAAGTCTTCCCCCGTCATTCAGTTTGCTGCTGGATTTTTCTATAGCTGACTATAAGACGGTCCGTCATCTTCGTCAGAGCTTACGACCATGCTCTGAAGTATCCCCGACGAGAACAGCAACCGAGCCAACGACTGGAACTCACTGTCGTCGACAGCTACGGCACTTGCTAAACGCACATCCTCAAATGGAGGCGGCTGCTGCTCGGACGGAGGCATCGCCGTGCCATCTTCCGTCAGCGTAGTGCGAGCGGGCGAAGTGCTGCTCTTGCTGGACACGTGTGATGATCGACGTGGTCCAGGCGACGATCGCCGGCGTGGCTCAATCGACGCAGCGTCAATTTGAAGCACTTCTTTGAGCTCACGGTAGAGGTCCGCTACGTACGTGACCAGACCGCTTTCTTCTGGAAATGACTCGAACGATGGATGTTCCATTGACTCACGACCCTGCTGGTGGCGCGTAATGTCTGCAAGCGAGCATAGCGCTATGTACGCCGCGAGCGAGCACGTAGGAGCAGGAGGCGCCTGACGGTCTCTTTTGTGCCGAAGACTGTGCACACGCTCATCCAGGGCCGCAATGCGAGCCTCGTACTGTCTGTGGAGCGTGGCCTCGCGCTCTTCGTACATGGTCTTGACCTCGTGGAGCACCTGCTTCAGCACGGTCTCATCGCGCTGCTTGCGCGCGGCCTCTGCTTTTGACGAACGCGTCTGACTGAGATCGACGCGGCGACACTGGGACGCGAATTTCAGTGTCGACAGCGTCTCTGTGAGGTTCGCTGGGCGGTCGTCGATCGTCGCGATGAGCACGAGCCGTCCGTGGCCATTCATGAGCCGCGACTGTAATAGCTTGGTGAGCTGCGAGTCGCGAAAACGGATATGAGGTGCCGGCGTCGGCTTTCTCGGAGATCCACCCTGGCCGAACCTCGGCAGTTTGCGTGCGTGTGAAGCAAACGAGCGACCACGCCGATCGTCTTGGGCCGACAGCGCCGCGATGACGCTGCCCAATGCACTCAGCGATCGGTTGATGAACTTGGCCTCGCGGATACGCAGCTCCTGTCGCTTGCGCGTCGCGTGCAAAAAGTGGAGCGCACCTTCCACTCGCTCGGAACCAGCGAGATCGACAAACGATATAGTGGACGCTGCACTACCATCGCCATGCTCCGCTTCCTTCTCCCCACTGTCCCAATCACTGTCGGCATCGGCTTTGCGCTGTTGAAGCCGCTGCTGTTTGATGCTGATCGTGAGCAGCGTGTGGCTTCTCGACGACGTCTTGTTGCGCGCAGTCGCCGCTAGCACGCGGTTGTGGGCAGCAAGTTCTAGTAACTCACGGGCATCCGCAATGTCTGCGATAGGAAACTCACCGAGACCCGCCACGTAAAACTCGTTTGTGGACGGATCCAGTCGCACTTGGAGGCCCCCGGGGGATGGTGACTGACCCGAGACACTATTACGTCGATCGCCGTGGATGTGGCTAGCATGGCTGGCTCGACGTGGACTTGCCAGCAGATCTTGGATGGTCTCGAGGTAGATCTGGAGAAACGACATGGACACGACCAGCGTCGTACGGCTTTGCTGGGCTGAGACACTGTTATTAAAGGCGTGGACTCGCGAGAGGATGTGGACGACCGCGCGTGGGATGATGCCGTGGTCGCGCTCGTTCGTGCCCGGGTCGGCATGCTGCAGCATGCCCATGGTATACGTCTTTCCCGTGCCTGTTTGGCCGTACGCCACGACCGTCGCGTAGGTCGCCGCGAGAGGTGGCTGATCTGTATCGCCACCGACAGTCTCCGTGGCAGTGCGCTGCTGGGCGGTTATTAAGACGGCTTCAATCGCATCGTAGGCGACGGCGTCGTACACCTCGCGCTGCTGCTTCCACGGCGGGAAGACGCCGTCAAACTCAAAGCGGCGACGAGGTACGTGGCCACCCAGCGCCAGTACGTGAGAAGGCACCGACACGGCTGGCAGTGGACTGGGAGACCCAGAAGACCCGTTGGGAATGTCATACACAACGACGCTATCATGTGGCGGTCGTTCAGAATCGCCGTCAGAATCGCCGTCGTCGTCGCTGCTATCGTCTTCGTGCTCACTGTCATTGCCATCCTCCTCGTCACTGCCTCTGTGGCGGACACAGCGAGACTTGCGGGGGCGACAGCGCACAGCGACTTGGATCAGTCGTCGCTCGCGTGGTGTGTCTGCTTCGACTGAAGGCACCAGCAGCGACTCCATCTTGCGTGCAATGTCTTGCGGCGTAACCGGGACATTTACGGACGACTGGCGCTGCTGCTGCTCTTCTTTTTGACGACGCACGAGATCATTTAGGTGCGTGCTACTACGACGCTTGGTGCGCGGCGTCGTGAGCGGCCGTCGCCGACTTTGTGTTTCGCCAGCGACTTCGTCGTCGCTGTGGTGTGAACAGTCCGAACCATTTGAGGAAGAGATCGATGGCCGTCGCTGTCGCCGTCGCCGCTGGTGGTTTGTTGGTGGGCGTGGTGCCATTTGCGATAGGAGACAGAGAGATAGAGACTGCGAAACGACGCGACGTTTCGAGATCCATCTACTGGTCCACATGCGGACACGGGGATCATCTGAGTAGAGTGTTCTCGCACTACACACAGAATCTTGGGGACTACGCAGAATAGTCGTCTGATCTCATATATTCCGTGGTGCATACTTTTCTCTTCTCTCGCGCTGGCCGGCCGCCAGCGGACGTCGGTCTCCACTCCGTACTTAGGCGGATGTAAAGTCCCCCCAGTCTTCGTCCTCGTCCACGGCACTAGGCTTGGACGTCTGTGCCGCCTTGTTCGACGGCGACGCGAGCGCCAACGGGTCTGCTGGTGGCGGTGGGAGCAGCGGAATCTTGGGCGGCGACGCAGTGCTGCGGTCCTGGCCCTCCGAGCTCGTGCGGCGACGTGGCTCCTGGTTCTCTCCGGACGCGCCGTTGTTGACCTTGAGATTTATCCGGATCGTGGCACCTTTCGGAATACTCAGATCCTGTTGGCGAGGGGACGTTGACCCGTCCTCGGCACTCATGGCTTCACCGGCGGCGGCCTGGGCGGCCATCGCCGCGACCTCCATTTGGCGATAAATGTACTTGACGTAATCCTGGAGCGCCGCCTTAAAGTTGAATGCGCTCGCGCGCTCTGGGAATCCAATGCCCAGGTACGCGCGGCGCTTCGTCGCTTCGTCTTCGACTCGCACCATAAAGTACCGCGACGAGTCGGCGCAGTCCTGCACGTACAGTTCAAGCGCGAGTTCCTTCGAGATCTCGACGGGACACTGCGCAAACAGCGCACGCTCGGCGCCACTGTCCACGGCACCATCCTTGGGCGGCTCAAACATGCGGATCCAGCAGGCGTCGCCCTTCTGTAGCACCTGGAGCGAGCCCGTGAGGAAAGGGTGCTCCGGGTCCCACGCGTCGGCGCGCGGCGCGAGTGTGCTCACGTGGGCCGCTGGCACATGGTAGAACCAGACTCGCTGCTCCTGGAAAAGCGTCTGCTCGAGCTCGATATGCGCGGCGTCGTCCTCTGCAGCGGACGTCATCCTTCTCTTTCTCTTTTTCTCGCTCTTTGGAGCTTTTCGGAAGATGCCGAAAAGATCAATTCGACCCAAATAGAGCGCGGTAGTTCTATCAAATTCTATATACATTTTGGTAAAACATACACAGTCCCCCCATGGGGGTGGTAATACGAAGTGAGAGTGAGATGGAAGGAAAATGGGTTCGTTCACTCCATGAAGAGCTCCCGTCGAATCTCGGGCGTGATCTGGTGGTGAAAGTGCTGCTTGAGCAGCGCCTTCATGGCCTCCTTGTCGGCGCGCGAAATGTCGTTCTTGTACCGCTCGGCAAACGTCAGCAACGACTGGTGCCAGAGCACGGGCAGCGCGCGCGTGTCGGCCGTAAAGCCCACAAAGTGCTTGCTCAGCGCGGCAATCACGCGGGTCGGCAGACTGTACTTTTTATTGAGCAGCACGCGAATGAAAATGCTGTTGCCGCCCGAGTACGGCATGGTCGCGAGCTTCATGAGCGTGGCGGCCGAGTGGATCGCCGGCACCGAGACCTTGGCGAGCACACTGCCAATGATCGCGGCCTCGCGCTGCGTGCAGTTTTGGCTCTCGCACAGCGGAATGATGATACCCTTGAAAAACGCCTGCGGCTTGTACAGCGCCTTCTTGAGCGCCATGTAGAGATGAAAGTTGAGCCGCTTGTTGTCGCGAATGTCTTGGCGCACGTGCTCCAATAGGAAAATGTTGAAAAAGCGCTGCGCCATTTTCGGGTTCAAGTTGGACGCAAAGAGCCGCGTCGCTGCCCACATGGCATGCGGAGACCACTTCTCGGGGTTCGTGAGCCACAAAATGTCTTCCCAGTTGGTCAGGCTCGGCACGACCTTGAACGCCTTGGGCAGCTTGCCCGACGTGTACCGCTGCAACAGCTTGCCCACACCCGTGTACACTTCGACGATCTTGGGGTCAAACTGTTGGCGCTGCGCAATGTCGTCGTCGTCTTCCATGTCGCCACGCTCGCGCGCTTCCTTTTCGTAAATCTTGTCCATGATGATATCGGCGAGGTTGCGACGCTCGGCACCGCCCATCATAAAGTTGGCCAACACTTCCTCGTCCTCTTCGTCCATCTCGACCTCTTCCACAAAGCCGTCGTTGATGCGCACTAGGTCATCGCCTTCGTAGTCGCCGTCGTCCACGTCGTCGTCGTCCGACTCTTCGTCGCTGCTTTCCACGATCTCGGCACGAGCGAACTTTGCTGAGGCACGGCTCGCTGAAGCCGAAGCCGGCGATGCCTTGCTCTTGTTCTGGCGCTCCACAAGCGCCTGTTCCTCGGCTTGCTGCTCACGCGCGAGCGCGAGCGTCTTGCGCGTGAGGTTCTCGGGCACGACGTCGGCACCCTCGTCATAGTCATCGTCGCTCATGTCGACATCACCATTCTTTTCCTTCTTGTCGTACCACGGCTTCTGGTCGAACGCGAGCTGCTTCTCGAGCGGCGACGCGCGCTTCGGCTTTCCCTTCGTGGCCTTGGGCATGGTTGCTGGCTTTTACGTGGAGCTTTAGGAGATGCGGGCAGCGGGGCGCGGAGGATGGATGTCTGAGGCTTTGGTGGGCTTTGACTGGTCATGGCTGCCAATCGTCCAGAGTGATGGTCATCAAATAGTCATGTGGCCCACATAATTGCAAGCTCTTTGTAAAAAGCTTTTCGTAAAAACACACACTTTCTTTTGGGTTTTTACGATTTCAAATATCAGGTTGAAGGAAGCTTCACAAACTGCAATGACGCGCGATCCGTAGAAAAAAAACACAACGGGCGTCAGTCCAGACGACTGCGGCCGCCGCGCGCTAAGCGCATATATAGACTCGCATACGGAATCGCTATGAGCGATACGGCGTCGCAAATCTCAGCGGATGTAACTGCGGACGACAGCGGCGACTACCGCGTGCGTAGCTGCCATTGGATGGGTAGGATCTCGGGTGGGATGTTCTAATGCTGTGGTCGTTCATGATGTACACACTTACTGCAGATGAGCGAGCGAGCCGTGACAAACGTGGAGGAATTGCTTCGCCTCGATGCAGAAGACGAGAGTCTACGCCGGTACAAGGAGACCTTGCTCGGCGCCGCGGCATTGGGCGATTTGGGAGGTCAGTGCAATGAATAGGATATTTGCGATCGGTGTCTCATCGTTTCGAGGTTTTATGTGGTAGATCCAAACGATACACGGCGCGTGGTCGTAGAAGAGTTTAAAGTCGTGTTTGAAGACGGGCGGCGCGACGTCACGTACCGCTTGGACACGCCCGAGGGCATCCACCACATGAAATCGACGCCGTTTGCTATGGGCGAAGGCGTTCGCTACAAGTTTGCCATCCAGTTTCGCGTCAACCAGGCGATCGTGAGCGGTCTGCGGTTCCGCAATAAAGTCAAAAAGACGGTGCTGTCGACAACCGATGAGATTGTTCTGGGCTCGTACGCGCCACGGTCCCAGCCATACGAATTTGTGTACCCGCGCCACGAGTGGATGGATGCGCCGTCGGGTGTCTTTTACCGCGGGCGGTACATGGCGCAATTTCGGTTCGTCGACGACGACAAGCAGGAGCATCTCAAAGTCTTCTACACGTTTGGTAAAGTACCAGTTAGCGTCGTTGTCTAATCGCCGATTGGAAAATGGACTGACGCGTGGTTATTGCCCTCTGTAGAGATCAAAAAGGCATGAATGAACAGGGCGAAAACGACACGACGCTCGTATTATTGGCGCATTCCGCTGAGAAGGAACGCACTTGGTGAACGCTACAGAATGCGCGACAGTCAATTTCTGGATTTTGTGTCGTTGTTGGATCGAGCTGAGACCTTGCGCCACTGGGGTTCTTTTTCTTCAGATCTCTGCGTCAGGGTCTGTCGCAATGTACTGAGATAGTACAAACAAAGCGGCGTCCTTTCGCGTCCACCGTGAAGAGCGAGCGGATCCTCGGGGGGGGAATGCATGGAGCTGCTCACGGACGCGCAGCGCGCACTGTTTGCAACCAGTGGATCTCTTGCCGACTACGATGTGCTCAAGCCCATTGGCAAGGGCAAGTTCTCGGTCGTGTACAAGGCCCAGCGGCTCCACGGCAATGGTGAGGCCGTGGCGCTCAAGAAGATTGCCATCTTTGATCTCATGGACGCACGTGCACGCGAGAAGACGCTCAAGGAAGTGCGGCTCGTGCAGTCGGTCACGCATGAAAACATTGTGCAGTACTTGGATGCGTTCATTGACGGCAAGGAGCTGTACATTGCGTTCGAGTGGGCCGACGCCGGCGATCTCAAGCGCCAGATCCGCAAGGCCAACGAACGCCACGTGCGGCTCGATGAGCGCACGATCTGGCGGTATTTCACGCAGCTTTGTGCGGCGCTTCTGCATTTGCACCGCGCGCGCATCATGCACCGCGATCTCAAACCGGCCAACATCTTGCTGACGACCCAGGGCATCATCAAGGTCGGCGATCTCGGCCTTGGTCGCCATTTGAGTGAGGACACGCTCGAAGCCCACTCAAAAGTGGGTACGCCATTGTACATGTCACCCGAAGTGCTCAAGGGCGAGGGCTACGACTGGAAGAGCGACGTGTGGTCGCTTGGGTGCATCCTATACGAGCTCGCGATGCTGCGCTCGCCGTTCAAGTCGGAAGGACTCAATCTTTATGGGCTCTTCCAGAAGATCAACAAGGGCGACTACGACCCTGTCCCCGAGTGTTATAGCGACCACTTGCGAGGGCTCGTGACGCGCATGATCTCGCTCGATGCGAGGCGGCGGCCGACCATGGAGCAAGTGTGGGAGGCCTGTCAAGCGCGGCCGCCCACCCCGACAGCACTCGGCACGAACGAGCGGTCATTGCTAGATCAGCGGCCAGCAGGTCCAGCCGCCGCTCCTCGAATACGGGAAGTAGAAGAGAATCCCAACCAAGCCGCGCCGGTCCATCGCAAGGCAGCAAACGCATCCCCGACACCAGCTTCATCCCCTGCGACATCCCGCCCATCCTCCCAACAGAGTGATGGAATAATACCACGCTCCACCCAATCTTCACGTCCACCATCTTCGGAGAAGGCATCCTCGCGACAGCCCGCAGATTCACCTGCGACCGATGAAGACATTGCCGAACGCCATGAAGCCATGGCGATGGAATTATTGTACGCCCGCCTCAAGCTTCTTCCCAGCAATGGCGACGGCGCTGCGGCGGCTCTCCAGAAACGACTCACCCGTCACCACTTTGCAAGCGAATCCAAGTTTGTACCGGCCTGGACAGAGTCTTTTCACGAGCGCTTCAACGAACTATGGCGCGTCAGTTCATGGCTGCTGAGTCTCTTGGGTGAGACACTTGACCGTGACCACCCGCGGAGACAGGACGATACACTGGCACCCATCATGCGCGCCCAACTGCTGATGCTTGCAGCCGAGCGAGCTGGCGTGCGTGGCGCCGAGATCGCGCAACTGAGTGCGGCGTCGCTTGCGAGGGGGTGCGGACTGGATGCGGTGCTCTTCCTCTCGGCGCTGAGCGAGGCGGCGCTGGGCGCGACCTGCGCTCAGCGGCAACGACCCGTCTACCCGCGAGAGACGGTGGATACCATGGAGTCAAATGAACAGTGGGAGATCCAGTCGGATGACCACGATGTGGGTACCAGTGGTGACTCGACGACTACATCCATGCCGCTCCAGAATGATGATAGTTGGGACGACGGGTATGGCGACATTGACGCTCGGTGGCTCATTGTGAGAGAAGGAAAAGGTCGGTTGCGGAATGCCGCAGAGGACGAGGCAGCTGCGATGATCCATTCGCGTGTCGATGCCGTCGCGTGGCGACGCGAGGTCGAGCGTGTGCAGCCAAACCTACAGAAGCGCTGGCGCGAGAGTGCCAATGTCCAGCAGGGTAAGGCAACATGGCACGCACGACTCGAGGTCCTGAAAAGACAGGGCGAGGCTATCGCTACGGCACAGCAGCCAACACGCGCGATCTTGCGAGACGCGTCCAAGGTGTGTGTGTCGTAAAAGATTGCCAAGCATTTGGAAGGATTCCGAAGGTTACTGAATTGCCTCTTCCCTATGGTGCAGGCTCGACAGCACGAGGCTGAGACGACCCAGAAGATAGAGCAAAGGATACACGAGCAGTATGCTACGCATCGCATCCACGCTGGTGGGATCGCAGCGCGTCTGCGACACGCTCAGCAGTCATCCCAGCGACTCTCGGGCGCCGTGGAAGAGCAGTCCGAAACACTGAGCCTGCTGGAATCCGAGATGCAGGTGAGGATACCACGGCTAGAGCAGGCCAACGCATGTGTGGCGGATACGACGCCGCTGCTCCGCATCAAGACGCAGCTCCAGCGGCTCCAGCAAGAGATCCATTCGCTTCGTGTGCAGACCGAAATGGCGCGAGCCCAATTGTGGTTAAAAACCAGCTGACGCTTTTGACATGCAGATTTTGGCCAATCAAAAAATTCTAAAATCTCCATATGGACAAATCATTGTAGAGGAGAGTACAGAAAGTGCAGCCATGTGTCGAACAGATCTTTTGCTGGCTTCAAGGAGGACCCTTTTTGGATCCAACCAGATTCTGGTCCAGAAACCTTTGCAGTGCTTGCTGACGGTCGGGGCCGGCTCATGTACTGCACAGTGAAATGTATGTTCAAGTCCAGTCATGGAAAGAACTCCATGCGAAATGCTAAGTGGAACTGTGCCTGCGAAAAGCGTGGGTGGAAACGAATAGGGGATTCTGGAGGGTTTCGAATCGAATTCGGAATCCGCCACCTACAGTACTGTTCTGTACGGAACTTTTCGCTGAATAAGAAGCTTGCGAATGGCTCGACATTGGGCGTCAGTCGCCAGTGCCTATCATCAAGCCAGCGCACGCCAGTGGCGAGTGGTCAGTCCTTGAATCTCTCATCAACCCACAATGGATCTCACTCGTCCAGAGAGTGGGAGAAGGCGCAACGTGAAAGTTTCTCTTGCTTCAACCGGGTCGAACACGAGCTATGGAACAAAGAGATGACTTGGAGCTGCCAGCATCTTCGGACATGACAACAAAAGACCTGGGACACACACCAATAAGGATCTCTACTCCAACGTATATCATACAGATTACCTCTTCTCCAAGGCCTCCCAATCCCGTCTTGACTGCAACGGTCCTTCGCTTGCTTGTTTTCTTTTCCTTCAACTTTTTCTCTCTTGTGGGCCTTACCCTCGTGATAAGGAAATGCTCTCAAACGAAGAGTGTCGTTGCCGCTGCGTAATGTCGTTACCCTGCGAGTCGATGAGATTCACGTCGTCGTAAAACGAGCCTTCGTCGTCTTCCTTGTTCATGCCAAACTCCATCCACTGCATGACGATCACGTAGCCGACGATATTCACGATACTCAGCGCGCCCAGCGTGTAGTACATGTACTCGAAGTGACCGTGGTTGAGTGATTCCTTGCCGATATAGTTCTGGAATATCAGCGTGAACGTCGACGTCAAGTTGCTTCCCATGGCGACCATGAAGAGGTTGATGGCTTGGCACGTGCTCTTCAGGTAGATCGGCACTTCGTTGTAGAACAGCTCGTAGGCGGTGACGTTGATGAGACACTCGGCAACAGCGATCAGGATGTACATGGGCACGGCGTACCCCCACGAAATGTCGTTCATGGGTTGCAGTGAGCCATGGTCACGAATAGCGGAATACCCTGTTAACTCCGTCGCGTTTGGATAAGTCAGTTCGTCAGCATTCCGTCGAATGACTTCAAATGCCCCCGCCCAAAACATTGTGAGCGCCGCGACAACTAGCCCCGTGAGCACTTTGCCGTAGGCGCTTGGCGGACGACCCACCATGCGAGCGTAGAACGGGTAGACGAAGTTGTCGAGCACGGGGATCAACACGATGATCGTCAGCGGGTCAAAGATACCGAGGCTTGCGCCGGGAATTTGTGGTGCATCATGGTCGGTAGAGTTCTCAGGGGCCAGTCGAAGGTCGCACTGCTGGGCGATAGACTGGAAGTTGGCGTCCAACTGGTCGTAGGCACATTCCCACATGATCATGAACGACGCAAACGGCAGCACGCGTAATACCATCTTGATCTCGTCGACAGTCTCATCGTTGTAGCGGCCACCGTTCGAGGCCTTCGACTTGTCCATGTAGGCCGTGTTCATGCCGTATCGAATCCACGCGTACATGCCGAGAAGGCACAGTGCGACGACAACGTACGAAAGGAACTGGCCGGCGCTCGAGACATCGGCTATAAACGCCGCGAGCAAATTGATGGGGAACGCGGCGCCAAAGGCGATAAGCCCATAGTACAGCATCCGCGCCTCGTAGCTGTACGCGCAGTTGCCCTTGACGATCGACCAGAGCTTGGTGAGCGCGCTGTCCTGGGGTGGAAAATGCACAAACCGCGGTGTACCGATGAAGAAAAGCGCGTATGCAAACACCATGATGCCGCCGGTGATGACAAAGTTGGCAAAGTAGCCATATTCTGGTGGGATCACGCCCGAGCCTTCGACACAAAGCACCGAAAGGTATCCGTACGAGAAGATCGCGCCGAGGTTGATGACGATGTAAAAGTAGCTGAAAAATTTCTCCTTCTGCGTGACTTCATTCGGGTCGTTCGGGTCAAATTGGTCGGCGCCAAACGTGATCACGTTGGCCTTGATCGCGCCGGTGCCGACGGCGACAAAGCCAAAGAGACCAATGTGGCAAATGAAGTTGGAGAGCAGTTTGTGTTCGTACAGGATTGATGGGTGCGCCGAGACTGCGAGCAGGAACGCGCCGATAGTGTACCACACACCAAACACCCACAGCGTGCGGAAGCGGCCCCATTTCTCGTCGGCAATGTAGCCGCCCAGCAGCGGTGAGAGATAACAGATCGAAGTCCACGTCGACTTGAGCGAGTTGGATCCGACCTGGGACCAATCAAGCTTCCCCATATAATTCTTGAGCCCCTGGTTGATGCCGTAGTAACTCACGCGCTCGGCAAACTCGAGTATCAGAATGAACGAGCACACGTGAAGCAATACGTTCTTGAAATGGCGCTCGCGCGTGTCCCACGGCCCTTCAATATAGTAACTGGACGACGGCGACTGGATGCTGCCGTCCTCTTGGTCTCTCGTCATATTCGGCGACTTGGAAAACGGCGAGAGCGAGTGCGAGTTCGAGTGGGTCGAGATGCCCGAGCTGCCCATACTGGGCATGCAGTTGAGAACAAGAGGGGCGCTGTGTGTGTCACTTGAGTGTGGGGGTGCTTGCGTGTCCGATTGGATCTGATAGGTGGCGTCCTTGTCCCTCGTTCCTTTCGCTCGGTCCGGTCCGTAGCTTCCGTTCCCCTCCCTCACTCTTCGTCTTCCCGTCGGTCGGTCGATGCGCTTTCTCGCCTGGACCCTCCCTCGCAGCGCGACACTCACTCCTCTCACGCTGGCGTGGAACTCGAGTGAGTTGAATGACCGAGGCAGAAGCAGCCGACCGACGGAAGGCCAAACAGGAGGTGATGGGGGCTTGGGTCCCCCACAGAAACCAAACGCAAGAGACCCGGAATTTACGAAAATAGACAACCGAGATGTAGAAAACTATGCAAAGGTCCGCCGTGTAACCCCTCAAAGCCGGATAATTCTTGCTCCATAGGGCTAGGGAGCAGTGCTGTCGCACATCTCTTTCGAGCAGCAGATTTCGAAGGTCGGGTAAACACCCCTGTCCAAGTGGATTCCAACGGGAAATGTCGCTGTTTACTGTTATAACGGATTTACGGCCTTGCCATGAAGTGCGAACCCCGGTTCTGGGTTTCTTGGGTGCTGGATGTTCCCCCCATCGACAAGTTGTGGCCAGTTTGATCCGTTTGTAGAGGGTATGAGTTGTTTTAGCCATGTTTTAGCCTAAAATCACGGTGATATCGCACGGGAGGGATCACTGTCACGTTGATGACCGACGCCATGTCACTCTCGATGTTGGTTTCCAATTGACTGAGTCCAAATCTGATGCAAACCTGATACGACTCTGAGACCACCAGAAATCGCAGAAATTGGGACGAGACGCAGCACGCGAAAATGGATTCCCCACGGGGGCCCACCGTCACTGGGACGGAAGCTTCCTCACCTTCACACGCAGAACCGATGGCAACTAACGCGCCGACGAATACCCCTGAACGGGCGGCGCCGAATGAGCCGGCTCGCTCTGCTCTTCAGACGACGCTGAACGTCGCGTCGACAGCGGCGAATCTGGTGCTGTTCCCGTACGTCGTCGCCGGCCGCGCCGCGTACCAGGCGACGTCGTTTGCGGTCACGGCGCCCATCAAAGTGACCAAACACGTCGCCAACTCACTCTCCGAGTCGTGGCAGCAGCAAACGGCAGCCGCGCAGGTGTCGCCAACCGTGGATTTGTTTGGTGAAAAAGAGCTTGAGGAGTCGTCGTCACGAGCTGAAACGGCTGCGTCATCCGAGGCCGGAAGTGCGTCCGAGGATGATGGTCCACCAGTGGTAGAAGGTGTGCTCTTTGAAGCGGAAGCGCCTGTGAAATCCGAAGAAGCGAACAATGCGGAAGCGACCACGGCCACGACCCCCATCTCGGAAGCAAAGCCTGGCGTTGTCTCGCAGCTCATTTTCCTTCCGGTGCGGTTCGTCTCGTCGAGCGTCTCGACCGCAGCGGCGCTGCCCGCATCGGCTATCGCCTTTGGTGGACGTACCATCTCGGGCGCAGTGTCTTCGTCACAGTCGCTCGCGTCGTCGGCACTGGTCGCATCTGGCGGACTCGCGCTGCGCACGACGCGCCACGTCGCCCATGGCATCACAAAAGGCGCCTTTTCGACCGCGCATCGCGTGACTGGCCTTGTGGGCTCGTCTGTGCGCACAGCGAGCTACGTCATCCCGCCGTCCGTCTCCAATGCGTTGTGGCACGGCATGGAACGCACGGGCAGCATTTCCACGAGCGTGATTGCGTACGCGATCGCAGTGCCGACGTACCGCATGACGCAAGCACTCATGCCCGAGATTGGCGAGTTTTTTACCGAGCAGCAGTTGGTGGACACGACTAAGGACGGCGTGGCGTTGCTGGTCAAGGTGCTCGGCCCACAGAATGCGTTCTACGTGCTCAAGTTTATGTACGAGACTGTGAACAGTGAGGAAGTGTACGACGCGTTCCTGTTGTGCCAGGACCTCGTGCGCGAATCCATGGATACCGAAAACTACAAGAAGGCCGGCTCGTCAGTCAGCAAGGCAACGGGCATTGAGACGCTGGCGCCTGTCGTGAAGAGTCTTTACGAGATGATGCCCTCGCTGGACGAGATTGTCGACGCTGCGTTCGTTGTGGGCGAAATCGCCGACGAGATTATGACCCAAGTCGCCAAGATACCCGCCAGCGACGATGAGATGCTTGTGGACACGGGTCGATTCGAATATCTGTCCAGTGAAGAAGAGAACGATTCCAGCATGGAAAGCGACAGCAGCGAGAGTGACGAAAGCACGACATTGTTGGACGAGATTTTGCCGTCGTCAGTGCCAGTAGTGTTTGCGCAAGAATGCTTCGAAGCCGAAGTTGAAGCGGTCGAGGATCCCGAACCAGAAAACGAGGAAGCGACACCGACCGTCATGGATGCGGAAGCCTTTAGTGGCCGCTTTGTCTCGGACGATGACTCGACCGATGAAGAGATGGAGGAGGAGGTGGTCGTGCCGGGCACGATCGATGCGGAGGCGTTTGGCTCGAGCTTTGCCAGCGCAGCGTCCGGACGTGCGACTGCTACGGAAGAAGATTCGCTCGCCGAGCTCTTTAACTCGAGCGTCTCGTTCTTCTCGAGCGTGCTTGACAGCGATGAAGCGTCGATGCTGTTCAACACGTTTGGCGACTTTATCGACGTGCTCGTTGAGTAAACAAGAACCCATGCGTGCAACGCGTCGAGCATCCTCTCAGCATTCTTGCCTTCCGAGGTTGGAGCACGAAGACCCCAGCATATTTAAAACTACATATCCTCAAGAGCGCAAGTACTCAAACACAAACTCCTCGTCATAAAATGCTACTGCATTGAGTCTTAAACAGTTTGCTCTGCTGGATACTTTACATACTGGCGAGTAGAGTAGTGACCATGGCGCCCAGCGCCAGTCGCCATGCCAGCAGCGGGATGTTCTGACTTGTCAGGCCAGCACTGTTCGACGGCGACGACGGCGTTGACGAAGACGACTTGGAAGAGCTATCGCAGTGGTCTTTGACGTTCTTGAAGAAGACCTTGAAGGACATGGTCGTGTTGCCCACGCCCACGGTGCACGACGGGAGACCGGCATTGTCGAGCTCCAGCGACAGCAGCGAGCAGTTCTTGCTGCCGCAGTACTTGGCGAGGCTCGCGTCCGACGGCATCGAGAGGTTCGCTGGCTGGATAAAGTAGTCGCTCTCCGTCGCGCACTGGTTGATCGCCGGCATGAGCACGTAGAGCTTCTGGAAGAGCAACTGCGGGTCGCAGCGCTGCGAAGAGCCCACCGGCACTGTCGGCGCATTCGTGGTCGTCGTCGTCGTGGCGTTGCCGTCGCCATTCGCTGCGACCGCCAGCGACATCATCTGGCGAGTCTGCACCATCGGAGACGCTTCCGTGGGCGTCACGCGCGCCGCCATGAGCGCCACCGCAAGACACGCCGCCATCACCATGCGCGGCGTCATCTTACCTCGTCCAAAATCACGGCAAAAGGACAAAAGGCCAGTTTGGCGGACATTACATTCCCTTCACCCATTATGATTGGCTGAAATGTCGATTTACCTCTCCGGAGTGACATTCCACGCTTGTAGTGACCAAGTTGCACTCACGAAAACGCTGGGAATCGCCACGCGACGGCCTCATGGGCCACCGCCGCCGCCGTCTCTGTCTCTGTCGCTACTACCGCCGCTACTGCCGCCTCGACCGGCATCTCGGGCATGGGGAACTCGTCTCGCACGGTCGCCTCGAACGCGCGCAGCTGCTGCTGCAGCGTCTCGGCCTTGGTCGCGTGGCCGAAAAACACGAGCGCACGCAGCAAATCGCGCGCCTCGCGCAACAGCGCAACACTCGGTGCGGCCGCGCGCAGCTGCTTGGCGACGTGGGCTTCTTCCTCGGCGCTTCCTTCCGTGACGCGCCGACGCCTTTCGGCGCGCGACGGCATGCCGCCGTACCGCTTGCTCTTGTAGGCCGCGGCCGCGGCGGCCGCCGTGTCGACACTGCCCATAGATTGTGTCGCGTAAAAGTGGCTCGAGGTCGCGGCCGCGAGGATCTTGGTCGAAAAGTTGCCTATGCCACGCATGGCGCTATTGTGGCTGCCCACGGACCGCAGAGAGGATGCTGCCGAGAGCACGCTATCCGCCGCGGACGCGACGCTTTCGGCAGCGTCATCGTGCGGCGTCGTGCCATCCTCCCAGCGCGAACCGTCAATGCCGTGCAGCTTGAAGAGCCGCTTTTGCTCGCGGATCGTGGTCAACCGCTTCCAGCGGACCACATACTCGTGCTGTCGCTGCGCGATATCGTCACAGAGCGCGTCCAATGCCACAGCGACACCCGTCTCGACATCCGTCTCCACGAGATCGGCGCGCTTGTGGAGCATCGCGACCCGCACGCTCTCGCTCCACTGCTTGTGGGTGACCAGCAGCGCGACGGCTTCGTCCACGTCGTCGCAATAGTTGGTGTATATGGAAGCAGCCGCGAGCACGTCGTCGAGCG
Source organism: Pythium volutum (assembly GCA_023334575.1). Classification (NCBI taxonomy): domain Eukaryota; phylum Oomycota; class Peronosporomycetes; order Pythiales; family Pythiaceae; genus Pythium; species Pythium volutum. Next base: position 24,999 of record JAADVC010000006.1, on the reverse strand, counting down.
GCACGTTGTTTTGGTTGACTAGTGCCTGTGCGACCTCATACGCAAACGAGCGCAGCTCGGTCAGCGGGTCCAATTGGGCCCGCGAGGCGGCGGCGAGTGCCATTCGCCACGTACGCGCACTCTTGAATGCCTGCATCGCATCGCGATAGGCCTCAACCGAGAGGTACACGTAGCCAGCGTCTTCAAACCGGGTTTCAGTGAAAAGGTTGTCGGCCTTGAGATGAAGTACGCGACGATGGAGACGCTGCACCGTGGCATTTGGCGATGACCGCGGGAAGAGAGACAGCGCCTGCTCAAACAACCCGCCCTGCACGACAAGTTCTGCAGCCTGGTACTCGTAGTCTTGGTCACGTTCAGGCTCAATGTCGCTGCGCTGCAAAAGGTCGCTCAAGTGGGTAAGCGCCTTGCCGTATCGCTTGAGGTGCACGTCGATTTTGTACTGACGCACGACCAGGTCTTTTTCCGCGTCGCATTCGTCGAGGAACGGCATGTACTCTTTCGGATCGCGCTCCGAGTAGCCGGCAACGAACCGAACAAGCGCAACGTCATACATGCCGAGCGCCTCGTCGAAAAGCATGTCGACTTGCGTAAGAAAGATAAGATGCTTCGTGGCACGCTTGGCACGAGCAGCGGCCTCCGATGGCGACCGTGAAGACGCCACGAGTTGTTGTAATCGGATGAGTGCGGCACCGAAGTCTGGTGGCGATTGCTTCACGGTGGCAGTGAGGTATGGCAGCAGCAGAGCATCAGTGTGGCTGGATTCACGCTCTACAAGAGCTCGCATCATCGCCTGGCAGACGCGATTGACTTTGCCTATACCCACGAGCTCGGCCGCAGGATCACCTTCACGCGGCACCGTCAAGAACGGTGTCAATTGCGGTCCGTACTTTGTTGTCCAGACGTCAACGACGTGCAGGTTCGTGATGAAGAGACACAGGCGATCACTGGTGACGGTCGCAGGCCGCGTCTCGACGAACGAGTCAATGAGATGCAGCGCGAACTGGTCAAGAAACGTCACCGGGTTATAATCCACGAGCAGGTTGAGATCCAGCCGATGGCGTCGACCCATTTCAAGCGCCTTTGTATACTCCAAGCGGTCGATCTGCTTTACGACCAGCGCAAGGACGAGCAGCCTCGGCGATGTACCTTCGAGATTTCCGCGCGGCATTTGCAGAATCACACTCGCGCGATCACCGACGACAGCAATAAGACGGGCGCCTCGCTCAATCACTCGACTTTCTTCATTTTCGGCAAACGTTTTGGAGGAAAGCGCAACGACTGGCACAAGTCGAAGCTGCGCAGCGCTGCCGAGCGTCGTGTACAGCAAGACGGATGACACGGCGCAGAAGTTGAACGACGAGCACGCTGCGTTCGTGACTTGGACTCCGTCAACCAGAAGCTTGGAGGTGGTTGACGAGAGACCGATAGCGACATGGCGATCAGCAGAGATCTGAATTACCTCCACTCGAGTGAAAATCGGTAGAGCAGCTCCGACCACAAGGGGAATGATTTCGGCTACCTCCCCTTCGATGACGACGCGAGCGATGTTGCCGTCCTTCGTCTGCAGCGCGAATTCGCTGTGTGATGCACCTGCGCTTGACTCAATCACAACAATCTCGCACGCGCGACGCACGCCAGTCACGTCGGTACTGGGAATCACGATCTCGACATCCTCCACATTCTCGAGCTGTTCATGGTTAATGCGCCATACAACCAGACGATCCTCGACCCCGCTTTTCACCGCAATGAAAACGCCTTCGCCGGATGCTCTTCGCATGAACACCAAAGAGTTCACCGACGTGTCCTTGTGAAGTCGCCGAAGACTTGACAATGACGACTCTTCCGACTCCAGATAGTCGGACACCAGAACAATGTCACCATTCGATAGTCCGACCGCGAGCGCTTCGTGGAATGCATCGAATGCGATGGAGTTGACTGGAGCGTCGAACGTGATCGTGCGAAGCGCCATCGGAGGAGGCACGAGCGCTTGGTGCAGCGGGGTCAGCAGCAGTTTGTTTCCATCTACAACCGCGGCCACGACGCTGGATTGACCGTTCTCCAGTCGACGCGTGCCGCACGAAACATCCCACGCAAACTCGACTTGCTCATATCGCGCTGGTCCATGACTCTGCAGTGGTGCCACTAGGAAATGCAGCAATGTCGATCGCTCGTCATCCCAGTGGAAACTACGGAGACGCTCACTCTGATCCGCGCGATCAAACGCGATCTCCTGTTTGAGATACCAGTGGTAATTGTTGCGCGTCCACAGCAGCAATCGCGACGTTTCGCCCGGCGTTTCCAAGTGTACGGCCACGATGTCGGACTGGATGTTCCACTCGACGTGGCGAACAGACGTTGTGAACGCGCGGTATTCAGACGGCAGAGCAAACTCTCCATGGCGAATTCCGTTGCGCTCGAAGAAGACAATGAAGAGCTGATCTTTGCGGGTCTCGTGGCTCGCGATGAGCGAGTGGTTGGGACACCAGTCGAGCGAATTGCCGAGGTGTGGGATGGCACGACCGTCCTCCAAACGACCGAGTGCATGGAGCTCGAGTTGCTGGGTGAAGACAAGCACTTTCCGCACGGTTTTGACGCCCTCAGTGGCAGTGACATTGAACACGAGGTATTGCGCATCGTCACGCCAGGCCAAACTGACGGTGGCAGACGTATCGAGCGTCAGTCCCGCCGGTAAATGCGTCTGGATCTGGGTCTCGTGGAGTACCTCCCACTGCGTGTTCATGATCAAGAGCGAGCCAACACCCGTGGCGAGTGCCACGGTCTCCTGGTTGCTGCTCCACTCCACGGCGACAAGACCGCCGTCAAACACGCCAATCTCTTCGGGTTCGCGAGTCTGCAAGTCGACGACCGCGAGTGTGCCACCCGTGGACCCACAGATGAGAGCGTCCAGTTCGGCGACGTACTCGATCCATCGCCAGCGCGCATCGTCTTCCGTGAGGATCGCAGCGCTGAGATCCACGAGCAGCTCTGGCTGTGCCGCCTCGTCGTCAAACGCGAGCGTGTCGATGCGGCCGTTGCGCGCGTCCAGCAGATAGACGAGCTGCTCGCTCGTGTTCACACAGAAGCAAACGCCGCCGGCTTCTTCTTGCGCATCGCTTTGGTTCCTGTCACCCAAGTCGCGAGGCAGACGCCACGCCGCACGCCGCAATGGCACGAGATTACGCATCGTGGCTTGGGTCCGGGATTCTTGATGAAGGTGGTCCGATGGCGTGGAGATGTCAAGGCGTTGATTGGCTGAAAGGGAGTGTCACTATGCGTGTTCGCTTTAGTGTCATGGCTACACTAGCTGCTAAATCTCGAACAGATCCAATTGGATCATCCAAAGAGTGCTGAAAAGCTTTTTGGGACACATTGATTAACGCACCAATCTCTCTCTCTCTCGCGCGCGCGCGCGTGCACAGTAGGGTTGCACTGGATCGCAGCCCTGCAATCGCCTACTGGTGGCTCTTGACAAACGCCAGCGCCTTCGTGAAGCTGTCCTGCGGCGAGATCTTGTGCTGCACGTCGCCCACGACGCCGCCCTTCAGCACAATCACATGCGAGCGCTGGACGCTCTTGCCGCCACTGGCAGAGCTGCCAAAGTGCTTGATGAGCGAATGGGTCGGATCCGAGAGGAAGCCGTACGTGTAGCTCTTCTTCACCTTCCACGCCGCCAACTCGGCCGGCGTGTCGCCACTGAGCCCAAACACTTGGAAGCCCGCGGCCTTGATCTCTTCAATGTGGTCGTTGAAACCGCACGCCTGGATCGTACAACCGGGCGTGTCAGCCTTGGGGAACATGAAAAACACCGTGCCCTTGTCCTTGACAAGCTCCTGAAAGTGGATGCTCTTGTCCTCGTCCGTCTTGAGCTCCACATCAAACGCCGTCTTCTTGCCGACCTCCAGTGCCTCGCAGCCAGTCGCAGCCGCGGCGTCTCCACTGGGCTTTTCCTCGACCTTTTTTGGTTCAGCACTAGCGCCAGTCTGCTTGTGGCTCGTGACAAATTCGACCACGCGGTCAACGCTTTCGGCCGGCGAGACCTTGGCCTGAATGTCGCCGACCACACCGCCCTTAAGGATCACAACATGCGAGCGCTGGATCTTGGTACCGCCGATCGAGCTGCCAAAGTACTTGAGCAGCTCGTGCTTGGGGTCGCTGAGCAGATCGTACGAGAGCTCCTGCTTGGTCTTCCAGTTGAGCAGCGACTTGGGGCTGTCGGCGCTCATGCCAAAGACCGCAAAGCCCGCGTCTTTGATCTCCTGCACATGGTCGCGGAAACCTACGAAATTGGTACAATGAGAAATTGAGTACGATCTTCTGGGGAGCGCAATGTAAAGAAAGGCCACGCACCGCAGGCCTGCTTGGTGCATCCGGGCGTATTGGCCTTGGGGTACATGAAGATCACGACACCGCTCTCCTTGTACAAATCCGAGAACGTGACCGACTTGCCGTCCTGGTCCACGAGCGTCACGTCCTTGGTCACGGGCTTGCCGACCTCAAACGCGGGCTTGGCGGCGGCCGGCTTCTTGGCCGCGCTCTCTCCCGCTGCGGGCTTTTCGGCCGCGCGCTTGGGCTTGGGCGTGGGCTTGTCGACCGCCGCTGGGGTTAGCTTGGCGCCGCCACTGCGAGTAGACACCATTGTTGCGAGAGGGAGGACGGAGGCGGGAGCGTAAGTGGTCGCTGAGGATGATGCGGGTTACGATGCTGTTCGTTTGCAACGCGGATCCCCTCGAGATTCGTGATTTTCCCGAACTTCCCGAACTTGAACTTTGGCAACCCAGGTTCCAGGGAACCTCGTGGAGGTGACGCGAAGGTAACACAACGACCGAACATACTGATTTCCGTTACCTTTTTACTGCAACCTCATGGGAGTGTCCTGCATGTGATGGTTCGCAGTGCGACTCGCTGATTCGATGCACGAGGAGCTACTCATTAACCAATCACATCGCCCGCATTTATCGGCTCATCTTTATACGCGTACCTGATTGGCGAACGGCCTGTGACGATCCCCTACCCCCATCTTGAAGGGCAACTGAGTGGTAGTCACTAAACACCACTCCCCTGAGGCTGGTTCATCACTCCCCTTGCCAGAATTTTGACCAATCAGAGGGGAAGAAAGAGCGCTACGTTCGTGCCGACACGCCGACCTTCGCTGCGCTCCGGTGGCTCTGCCGTCGGCACGAGCCTCGCGATAAAAAGTTGATGAATTCTGGTTGACATTCCAGGTCCGTTCGCAGGGGAGCTCGTCGCTGGGCCCGCCTCCGCAAATACCGCGCGGCCCTGCTTCGCGGGCACCCCGCGCGGGTTTGCTACGTCTACGCGACTCGCACCCGCTCACTCCCGAATTTTGTCCAATCACCGACGCTTGTGGGCAAGGGGAGTGATGAACCAGCCTCAGGGGAGTGGTGTTTAGTGACTCCCCAACTGAGTGAGGCTCCCACTCTCTCTGCTATCTGAGATTATTGCGAGGCAATTGCGTTCCAGTTCTCCCGTACCGTCCCATGCGAGAAGCTCCTCGTCGACACGCCAACAGCCATGGCATTCCGCGAACAGCTCGCTCCATCCAACTCGTCATCTCCTCATCCCCAAGACCAAAAGCCATGTCGTCGTCTGTCTCCGCCGCGTCCCAATTTCTTGACGACCTCAAGGATGCACTCGTCAAGGCGTTTATGAATGCGCCGCAGCTCGACAGCCGCACGAACGCTCGCGTGCCGCTTGATCTCGCAGTGCCGTCGCAGGCCGCGCGTGCGCGACTCATGGAGAACCAGAGCGGCAACTACTGGGCGACCGTGCCGCAGCTGCCCATCGTGCCATCGAGTGCCTAAGCACCGTGTCGACGCTGCACTGCCAGCAATTCTATAAGTTATTCCACGTCCAGGGCTCATGCATGCGACCACAGAAAGCGTTCTTGCCTCCATCAACACGTAGGACACCGACGTGTGGTCCATTTCATCGCCTGTCACACAATTCAAGTGAAGCTTCTCTCCCGACAACGTGCAAGTACATGTACAAACAAAGCCAGCACAGTCCATGCAATGGTAAAACATTCAGCAGATTTCTCAACAGATCCATGCAAAACGCCTCTTGTGGGTGGTCCTTCCCTCTCTCTCTCTCTCTGGTGCTGGGCGCGCGTGTTAGGCATTCTCGGCCTTTTCCAACAGCGGATAGGTCGCGGCCGTCGCGACGCCACATCGGTTGTTCTTCTGGGCAATCCTGACGTAGCCGCCTTCGCCCCAGTGCGTGCTCCACGAGTTCTTGACAATCGTGTACTTTTTGCCCTTGACAGTCATCACGCCAACGGCCAGCACCGAATGGTCGAGGCTGTCGAGGTCGCTCTTGCACTCGGCGTCGTCATACAAACCGCCAGCGTAAAAGTAAAACGACGGCGGCGTCGCGTCGATCGAGACCGAGAGCGGACCGACCGTTGCGAGCGCGTCATTCAGCGCGTCCATGCTCGTGACATTCACAAAGCCCGTCATTTTGGCGACAGCGTTCGACTTGTTAAAGTGGCAAAAGTCGGGCTGGTTGCGGTACTCGCCATACGTGTCGCTCGACTCAATACCACCGGCCTCGAGGATCCAGTTGTACGCCTGGTAGTCCAAGCCGCCGTCGCACGCCATGTTGCCGTGGTTCCACCTGCACACAAACGCTCGTACTAATTAGTACAGAATCTGTATGATGGAGACACGCAAGGGCAAACATACGAGCAGTCCATGAGGCTTTGCTGCGAGAGATTGTAGAGCTTCTGGCGCTGCGCAAAGATCGCGCCTTCCAGCGCACCTGTCGTGCTATAAAATTGCAGAAAACAAAACCCCATGAATTACCACAAGCCTCAAGACTATACAAAACCACGGGTCACGTACCCAAACGTCCAGCACGAACCGCACGCGCCCTGGTCTTTCACGGGCGTGACGGCGCCCTTCTTGCGCCAATCAATTTCATCGGGCAACGTGACGACAGCCGCCGTGTGGATGGCGTTGGCACCATTGTCTTGTGCGCGCTTCAGTTTGTTGGTGTGGTGCATACGCAGTCGCTCGTCGTGCGTGAGATCCGCAAACGCGTTGGCCGCCAAGTGGTACGAGAGACCCTAATGCACAGGAAACGTCAGCACGCGGGGCATTTCGCTAGACGGTCCCACAAAGGAGATTTCTCACCTGACGGTTCATGGCGTTAATGTAACGCAGGTTGTGGTGGTACGTCGCGAGCCGCTGGGTCTCTTCTTCCTTGGTGTCGTACTGCTTGTCGTGCTGGTCCTTGAAGTCGTCAAACAATTGGGTCTTCTTCTGGATGCCCTCGGGCATGAGCATATGCAGCTAATTGTCCATCCACAACAATCACTCAACATCCCCTTTATCCCAAAAATCACCATAGATAGAACAAATCCACGTACATCCAGCGCCGGCATGCGGGTCGGCCCATGGTAGTCACTGAGGTTCGTGCAGTTCATCTGCGACGGCAGCGTGTCAAACACGCGCGCGTGGATCGGACCGTGGCGGATATACTCATAGTCGAAAAAGTACTCGTCGACGTGGCTGCCCCCAAGCACAGGGTTGCGGCCCACAAAGTGGAACCGCACAATGGCTTCCGTGTGCTGGTCCACAAAGACCGTGTACTCGCCCAGCATGCCCTCGGGGGTCGGACCGGCACCGGGCGTCACAAAGCGCCAGCTCAAGCACGGCCGCCCACGCACGAGCGTCACGCCATGCTGCGGCTCAAAGAGCGACATGTTGGGGAACACGTGCTGGATCGGCTCGGGCGCCGAGACAAAGCACTGGAGCTTGTCGATCACCGGGATGATCTGGTACGACGCGCCGGTCGCGTTGAAAATGTAAATGTCCGAGTCGCCATAATAACTGAGCTTTTGCAGCCCGCGCGGTTCGTCGACATGGACGTAGACGGGCTCAATGAGGTTGATGTACGGCATGTTGATTGTGAGACTCGCTTCGTACTGCGTTGGAAACACGGGGCGCTTGGTCGGCACGAGACTGTTGGCGTCCTGCACGGCGCGCAGGATCGTGAGCACGCCAATGAACACGAGAATGCCGCTTGTGAGTGCGATGATCGCACACCAGATCGTGCGCGCGTTGCGGCGGCGGCGCACGAGCATGGGCGACTCGCTGGCCACGGGTGACGACGCCGTATCTAGAAGAAAGCGAGCAAAAGATCGCGTGTTTAGATCCGGAGATGCAGAGGAGCCCAACGGATCTCTATACTAGAACGCACCACCCAGCAGCCGCTCGCTGGTGTCGTTGTCATCCAGCGAGAGCAAAGCCTGCTTGGACTTCTTCTTGGCCATCTTTCGTCTCCTCTCGATTCGTCTTCTCGCGTTTTCTCTCGGATGCTTTTTCGCTTTCTGTCTGCAAGGAGATCTTCAACTGGGCAAGATTAGTCCGGGAAATTACGATTCTGGGCAGACATTGGATAACATTCGGATTTCTCAGAGATCGTTTCATGTGGTGGTTCTGAGTATATCCTGGCGAAGGCGAAGCTCCATTGAAATTGACCATGCAAAAGATGCTGCCGTGCACCTCCGCCTTGGCCGCACGAGCGCTCGCCCGCCGCAACGACAGCTGCCGTGCCGTTCGGCCAATCGCACGTGCATGGACACGCAGCTTTGCCTCGACTAGCGACAACGCCGCCAGTTCCATCACCATCACCAGCAAGCTGCTGGACGAGAGCATCATGGCGCATCTCGTGTGTCCGATCTCCAAACTGCCACTGCGGTACGACACCACGCGCGACCTACTCATCTGCCCCGAGATTCGCATTGCGTATCCAATTTACAACGGTGTGCCCGTGCTCGTGCCGTCCGAGGGGCGCCTGCTGCGTAAGGATGAAGCCGCTAATGGCACAGGACGAGATTGGATCAAAATGGTAAAAAAAGGCGTGGCTTTGATGTGACGATGGCAATAGACAAGATTCCGATGACTATGTTCAGATGTATGGTTTCATTTGATCGATAGAAAAGGTGATGCTGTTCACCGTGAAAAGAAAGCTTGAGGTGCTGGAGAGGTCTAGAAGCAAACACCAAAACCCACCAACCCACCATTCGCAGAGTCCAAGCTGTAGTAGTAGGGGACGTCGTACCTGTTTGATATACATTTCTAACGAGCTGGCTTTAGCCGCGACAGGCCCCGCTCGTGTCTAGGACTAGAACGACCCGGAGACGCCGCGGCACCAGCTCGCCAGTCGAAGCTCCCGCGGGAGCTTCTGTCGGAACTGCTGGTCGAGTGCGTGACTGTACACTCTCCTCTAGGCTCGCCAGAGGCACTTGCGCTCGACTCTTCAGATTAAAAAGTGGTGAGCCTGCCCAGTCTCCTCTGGCGCACCAGAGGCACTTGTGCTCGACGCCTCAAATTGAAAAGTGAGCAGAATGCTAGAGGTGCATCTAGTGTATCTGGTGATATCCTTTAGAATTGATTCACTGCGTAAATGCATCTTTATCAAATATAGTATTTTGATCCAAACGCGGTTGGATAGAGTACATCTCTCCGTACACCTGTGTAATATAATAATTACAACAGTATCGCTGTAAACAGCTGGAAAATTCTAGCCAATGAACGTCCACCCAAAAATTTCATGGAATCACGATCCTGAGATATTTTTCCGCACGAAAAAAATCGAACGATCGGAATATTCGACAAGAAGGAAATGGAAAATGGGGCGTTTGTGCTCCATGGCGCAGCATAGACTTCTCTCGTTAGGCCCGCTCTGTATGCAGTCGTCGTATAAAATCAATAGAGCGATCTCGAGTTGCGGCGCGGGTTCCGGCGCGTGGGCACGCTCTGCGGTTCTTTCCGCGCGAGCGCTTGCGCGCGTCCGCTGCGCGCCGCCGGCGTGCTAAACTCTTCGTCGATCGGCTCCAATTCCATAGCCTCGAGTTCTTGCGTGGCCGGCGAGCGCTGCGCCGCCGCGTCCTGCGCGCGATTTCCAACGACAACGCGCGAGTCGGTCTTGGGTGGTTCTCTCACAAACTGGAACCGCTTGGGCGTTGCAAACAGAGTGAGGTCCTGTGTCGCAGTGGAGGCCGCCGCCGCGATGGTCGACGGCACCGCCGACCCGTCCGCAGCGGTGGCCGCGGCCGGTGGGATGCCCGTCGAGGATCCGACTTGCACGTCCACGGGGGCCGCGTTGGCTGTCGATTCCGAGCGTGGTCGGAGCGACAAATCTACTGCACACACAAGAGCACGTAAATACGGAATCGCATGCGGCCAGATAGGATTGATTTGTCGAACGCACCTTCGCTAACGGGAGGGGATGCCGACGGCCTGGTTGGGAAAGACGAGAACGCGCTGTTGAACACCGACCGCATGGGCTGCAACACGAATGCCCTCGGCTGATCTGTGTAGAGTAAGAAGCAAGATTAGAGATGCGCACAATCGAACAGCGAATCCCACGTCTGCGGACGTACCGGAGGGTGCCTTGCCGTGTTCGCTGGACGGCGTCGGGTAGCCGGACGTGTCGCCATGGGGCACGACCGGCGACAAGCCAAAGTTGAGCGTCTGTACGACGCGCTTGGCCGAAGACGCCTCGTCCGAATGGCGACGGAACGGACCAGTCGAAGAAGACGCCGTCGCCGGACTCGAGTCGATCGAGCCAATCTGTACGTTTCGCCGACTAGAACTTTGTGCCGCCACGGGCGTCGCTTCGCCGGCGAGCGAGCTGCCGGCACTGCGTGGCTGCGACGAGCGACTCGAATAGATGCCAGGCGAGTACGTGAACGGCGACGGCGGCTGACTGGAGGTCGCGGACGCGTCGGCGCCCGGCGTCTCTCGGCGACGCAACGGTGTGGAAACAACTGGTGTCGGTGGTGCCAGTGGCATCGACGTAGCCATGGCAAAGTCGTCCGACATGTTGAATTCGTCTTCACTCGCACTCATGTCGGGCAGCTGCAGCAGCGGCATGTTGCTGCTCGAGCCAATCATCATCACGTCCGTATCCACTGCCCGCGTCAAGCGGATCCTGCGCTTGAAATTGTAGTGGGTCTCTTGAGCGTTCGTGGGCTCGGGTTTCATGGTTTGCAAGAGCGCGACGCGAATGCGGAAGCTCTGCTGGTGGAGCACGGCGTGGGCGACGCTCGTGTGGCCGCTCGTGCTCTCGCGGATTTGCGCGAGATGCTCATGGTGCACGGCCCACGCGCGATCGAATTTGTTGCGCAGCACATAGTACATGACGAGCAAGTCGGCCTTGCGGATGCTCACCTCCAGTAAAACGTCGTCGCCCAAAGCGCGGCCGCCCATCATAAACTCATCAAAGAGCTCTTCTTCTTGCTTCGTGAGCGTCGCGTAGTGGATCAGTTCCTTCATGCGGTTGTTTTTCACGAGCCATTTCAGCACGAGTGCCAGCAAATCCAAACGGCGCTGGTCTCGTAGGATTGAAAGGGCGCGTTCCCACGCGGTCAACTCCAGGTTGACCATGACGGCATACTCGGTCGCGACGGGCGGGAGCTTCTCCAAATCCATGTCAAACGCCGTCCAAATCTTCCACGCGATCGAGCTCTCTCCACGATGCACTAGCGTCTCAACCATGTACAAAATCAACTCCGATTCGAGCCCCGCGGCTTGGTGCTGCAAGTGCATCGCGCTCGACTCGAGCAACCGCGTCACTGCGCCCTGGTAGATCGGTCCGACTTCTTCGTTGGACGAGAGCTTGACGTTGACGGCGTTTTCAATCAGCCAGATCGCCAACAGCGTCGCAGTCATGTCGTCGGGCACGCCCATTTGCGCAGCAAACGACGCCGCAATTTCCACAAAATGGTCGACGAGTTCTTGTCCCGTCCACGCGTGGTGCAGGTGGCTGGGGCGTTGCGTGATGCTCACGTACGCGAGATCCAGTGCGAAGTAGAGCAGCATGGCCGTCTGCACGCGAAAGAAACTCTCGACTGGTGCGTGGGCAATTTCGCGAGCGTACGACTGCACCATCTCGGCGTGGACGACTGGCGCCTGGAGAAGCGTAAAGAGATCCGAGACGCCTCCCGGGGGTAAGCTCAGGTGGTCGGCGACACTTGCGTTCTGGAGCACCATCTCAATCAGGAGTGACGGGAACGCAATGTCGGAATTGCTGACCGAGGACAGCACGACATCGTACGAGCCTTCAAACGATTGACGGAGCGACGCACGCGCGCTGCGCGCCTGGTAGTAAAACTCGTGGTACTGGTCGGCGTCAAAGACAACGTGGTGCTCCTTAAACCACACGAGACACTGGCACGTGAATGTCGCTGCCTGTGCGCGAAAGATTAGCTCAAGCAATTGCTGGATGCCTTCGTTCGTGAGCCGCGCGAGCTCCGTCTGCTGGAGCAGATCTTCACGGCGCTGCGAGGCCATGCTCGGAGGAAGCGACCGCAGCGCCAACGCATTGGCCTCGAGATGGTGGGCCGATTCTTGGAGCCGCTCGACCAGCGCCATCGCGACGGCACGCAGCCCGCTGAGTTCGCGCATAAAATTTTCCATCTCGCTCGGCTTGTGGGTGCCCTTGCGGTGCATGCGGTTGTGGTGGTGGTGGTCCATGGGCGACGCCGCGGCCGCAGAGGACGACGATGCTGTATTATTGTCGTGGCCGTCACGTGCGTTGTGGGCCAACGCCGAGACGTCCGCGTGGACCGTCATCTCTAATGCGTCGACGCGGTGGCGTAGCCACTGCTGCACGGCCACGGGCTCCTTGAGCACGTAGCGCTTGCCGTCGTGGTTTGTCAACTCGCTGGCGCACACGTACGCGACAATCAAGTGCGCGAGGCCGCTGCCGAGACACACGTCGAAAAGCGCGTGGCGCTGCGTGAGCTGCTGCTGCGCGGCGCCGGCACTGCTGGCGTCGCTGGCGGTCGTGTTGACGTGGACCCGTTTGAAAATGCCAGAGACGCTAAAGAGCTCGTAGGTCTCGCCGGGCTCGACAAACGCGCGCCATCCGAGCTCGGCGAATCGCTCAATGACCTACATAGAGAACTGTGAATTGAATACCTTTTTACAGTAGAGACGCAGGAGGAAAACGTACGGGAAGCAGCATTGTCGAGAGGACGAAGAAGAAGGAGAACGAGAGGAGAGCGCGACTAGCCGAATACCACGGAGACGGCGCGAGACGGCGGCGGACGGACGGACGCGGTTGCTACTGCCGTTGGGGGATTTCCCTCCTCTTTTTCGTGCTCCAGTGGGGGTTTGGTGGGGATGGAATGCAAACTTAAGCGCCAAGAAGCGAACCTAACGCGGATTTGCAACGGGTGATATGAATCAGTGTAAATTGACAAAACTGGGTCGGCATGCCCCTCTTTGGTCAAGGGACTAAATACTCTAAATGCCACAATTGTCAAAACTAGGTGCTATCGCGCGGAATGGGTTGATCGCGGCACATTGGACAGTGCGTGTTGCCGTGGAGCCACTCCATGAGGCACTCTTCGTGGAACGCGTGGAGACACGGCAGCTTGACGACATTCATGTCGGCGCAGTCCTCGTCGTTCCACTCGCCGAGGCAGATACTACAGCAGTCGCTGAGCATACCACAGCCGCCGTCGTCCGTGTCCAGCAAGTTGCTCTGCGAGGACACGATCACGTCCTCGAGCGAGAGCACGGCGAGCTTGAGCTTGGTCTCACTCTCAATCTGCTTATCGGGGTACTCGAGAAAGTCCCGCAAGATCTGGTAGAGCACGGCCATACTTTCGGCCTGCGGCGACAGCGGCAGCACTGACGAGATAGCCATGGCACTCATCATCTCGGACACCGCGTCGATCGGCGACATGGTCGGCGATGTCGTTGGGCTCGCTGCGGCATGGAGTGGCGTGGCGTCTGACATGGGGATCGACGAAATGACCTTGACTAATAGCTGCACGAATGCCTCGAGCGCCGGCTTGCGCTCGTCGATGATGGCCTGTGTGTCGCACCGCAGGTGACGTCTCGGGAACGGTGCCGCGAGTGCACGCTCGAGACCGACCAGCGGCAGCGGCAGCTCGGCTGCGCCAAACTGGTGCTTGTACTGCTTGAGAAACTTGCGTAGCGTGTGGCGCGCCGTGAAAAACTCGGAGTAGCGCTTGGCAATGCTCCACTTGTTGCGCGTCGAGCGGAACGAAATGTCCATGTGGTACATGGTGGTTTGTTGCTGACCGGCAAAACACACTTGCGTCTCAATGTTCAGCGACCGCTTGGTGTTTTCGTAGGCGCGCTGGAGCCGCTGCGACAGAATCTCGTCCGACGACGACATCACGGACTGCGGCCGGATGAACTGCAAGTGGTGGGTCGAGTGCGCGCGGACTTTGGCTGGCTGGTGGGCAATAGTCTCACGGGAAAAGAACCGAGGAAGAATAGTGGCGGTTGAGTGGGGCACAGATTTCCTCAGAAGTAGTCTGACCAATTTTGGATCGCGCGCACAGATAGATCCGACCAGACGCCGACAACTTCAGGAATAGTCGCGGAAGCACCAGGGATTTCGCCTTGTCGGGTGCGACCGGACGGTGCAGGTGGCAGAGGCGCGCGGCGGCGCTGTCAGCGGGTTGTCAGCGGGTGAGCGAGTTGCGAAATGATGAGCTCCTGGGTTTTTTGTGCTTCCCTGGTGGTCGCCAGTCTGTGCCACCCAATATCACTGTTGACGCTGCTTCAGCTTCGCGATCGTCCTTTCTATCTGTGTTCCGATTGGGGGATTCTTCGTCTGACGAGACTCGAGCTGCGTCTCGAGTTGGCTTTAGAAAGATGAGGGATACGCACTCGAAGAAAAAGTGATGATGATGGGAAGCTTTGTCTGGTCCAAGGCAGTGAGAAAACGCTGGACTCCTGCTTCGACGTTTGATGACAGGTGGAGAAGAACCCTCAAAAGAACGCATTTGAGTGGGTCCGCCAATTGACTGGCGAACGCGTCACACGCAAGTATGAGCATACAGTACTCAGGCAGCTGGACCCTTCATTAACGTTACTGGTACTCAGAGAAATCAACCACCCGGCTGCCCCATTTTCCTTCAGCAAACACGAACGATGCAACGAGAAAGATGGCCGAAGGAACGCCGTGCACGCAGCCTGAGAACTTCTCCCATCAGGCTGACCTGCTGGAGACATGTCGGAGCTCATCTCCCCCGTTTCTTTGAAGCCACTTCAATGAAGGTACAGTATCAGTCGTATTTATCCCTCATGGACCATTGATTCAAGCAGTCGATAGTACAGTGAACGACAGAACAAAGAATTGACACTTGGCAGCTCGCTAGGATACAAGCAAGGAATCCAGCAAGCTCAAGGACATCACCATGAGCAAGTACGTTGCGCGACTGGCGCGCGCGCCAAGTGCGGGTCCTTAGAGGACCATCGGACTCTATACAAATGCGTATCTATACTGTTTGTACTATATATGGATACTAACTGGTGATTCTGGTGTGAACTGCAGTGACGAGATGGACGAGGCGCTGATGACCTTTGTGAACTGCCTCGGCGCGGTGATCATGGTGTCGCTGGTGGGGTTCCACTACCTGACAGCGTCGGCCAAGGACGCGGACAACTAAGCGAAACGTGGGAACGGTACGGATGTGAGATTTAAATCCAATGGACTCGTCATTTGTCTAACCTGGGGGACGCTCTTGGTTGCGGCACAGAGCGCAATCGGTAGGTCGGAAGCGTAACCTTCTACCAGCAAGCCCCCTCATCCACTGGCATAGCGAAGGATCAAGCGCAAAGATAATTGATCACGTGCATGTGAACGTGCAGTATAAAGCGAGAGGCAGTTCGACATCAACACAATGATGACATTTTTCCAATTTGACGATCGGGATCTTTGCTGAATGATATGCGCTTTGTGGCGAAATGATTGGATTCACTCGACAGCTATGATGCTCTGCAGGTCAAGTTGCCCCGCATTTTCAACAGCTTTGAGTTTCTCGATCATGACAACGGTCACGAAGGAATTCGTAGAGATCCCTGAATCCGCTCGCATATTGCTTTTCAAGGTCATATTTGACCGGTAACGTACCGGTATTCCTCTCCGAAATTCTAGAAATCGAAGCTTCACCCTGTTTTGATACTTTGGACGAGTAGCTCACCTGGACCTGCGAATCGGACGAGCTCACCTTGAAAGCTGTGGCGTTGGTTGAGTGGTGGCAATGTTGGCGTTGTTGCTGTAGTGACGCAGCCGCAGAATTCCGATCCGACCAGCACTTCACCTGGAGCTCTCTCTACGACCATGCAGCGCGCCGTTGTCGTGAATGCGCGCCAGCAGCTGCTGCGTAATGCTAGCGGCGTGCTTGTGCGGCCGCTCAAGACACGCGCCACGTCGGCGCCGCGCAATTTCGTCGGCCCGCGCGCGACCAAGGTCTCATCAGCACCGCGTCGTGGTCTCCCACAATCGCTGCAGCTCACGGCCGAGTTCCACAGCACGCGCTCCGTGAGCGAGTCGAAGCGCGACTACTACGATGTGCTGGGCGTGTCGCGCGATGCCGACAAGAACGAGATCAAGAAGAAATATTACGCGTTGGCCAAGAAGTACCACCCAGACACGAACAAGGACGACCCGGACGCGGCCAAGAAGTTTGCCGAGGCGACCGAAGCCTGGGAAATCTTGGGTACGGACGAGAAGCGCCAGCAGTACGATACGTTTGGCCATGCCGGCACGGATCCGAACTCTGGCTTTGGCGGTGGTGGCAACGGCGATTTCCAAGGCTTTGAGGACCTTTTCGGTTCCATGTTTGGCGGTGGCTTTGGCGGCGGAGGACGCCGTGCTGCGAACCAGCCGCAGCGTGGAGAAGATCTGCAAGTGCAAATCACGCTGAGTTTTATGGAGGCTGTGAACGGCACGACCCGCGATCTGAACATCACGACCAACGAGGAGTGTGGCACATGTGACGGTTCTGGCGCGAAGCCAGGAACCAAGAAGCAGACGTGTCGCCAGTGTAATGGCTCGGGCGTTGAGATCATGCAGCAGGGATTCTTTGCGGTCGAGACGCCGTGCCGTCGCTGCCGCGGAATGGGTTCCATCATCGATTCGCCGTGCGGCACGTGCCGCGGCAAAGGCACGGTCAAGAAGCCGCGGACGGTCGAAGTCAAGATTCCGCAAGGTGTAGACCAGGGCATGAACCTGCGCTTGGCACACCAGGGCGAGCCGGGCACGCGCGGCGGTCCGTCGGGTCATCTCTTTGTGGGCATCAACGTGCAGCCTGATCCGTTCTTTAAGCGACGAAAGACCGACGTCTACGTCGACGTGCCCATCTCAATCGCACAGGCGGTCTTGGGCGGCTCGATCGTCGTGCCGACACTCACTGGCGAAGCCGAGATGAAGGTACGGACTTGTATTGTCGGTGGAAGGAGGCAGTACCGATTTTGACTGGTGTTGTGTGTGGTGAATATGTAGATTCCGAAGGGTACGCAGCCCGATACGGTCCTGCAGATGCGGGGCAAGGGTATCAAGGAGCTCAACTCGAGCCGCCGCGGCTCGCAGCTCGTCAACTTGCAAGTCCACATCCCGACGTACGTAAAATGGGAGAGAGAAGACTGATCGTCTTTGGTGTCTAGAAACTGAC
The DNA here is from genome assembly GCA_023334575.1 of Pythium volutum. Taxonomy (NCBI): domain Eukaryota; phylum Oomycota; class Peronosporomycetes; order Pythiales; family Pythiaceae; genus Pythium; species Pythium volutum. Next base: position 7,529 of record JAADVC010000006.1, on the reverse strand, counting down.
CGTTTCAATTTGATGATGGTCTTAAAATCTCTGCAGCAAGATCTCGCCGCGCCAAGAGGAACTCATGAAGGAGTTTATGGCCGAAGAAGAAGAGCTCGTGAAGAAGGGCGAGTCGTCGTGCAAGTCGCACACGTTCAGCGAGACGGTACGCGACACGGTCAACAGAATAAAGAAGTTTGTCAAGGGTGACTCGAAGGACAAATCGTCGTAGAGCTCGGTCCCTCTCCTCCATCCATCTAGACAGCGCGGCTATAGAAGACAATCATTGGGCTCGCTGCCCTTCGACTCGTCGCCTATCACGGGCTAAAAGCAAAATAATACACTTGAGCATCCAAGTGTTTCTAAAGAAAGATTCGCATTTTCGTGGGTTTATCTCTAAAGGAGAAAAATGTCTTCGATCGGCGTGCGGAAGACACGCGTCTTCATCGTAGGCACATCCAGCACTTCATTGATCTTGATCGAGCACTCTTTAAACTCGGCGCTGTTGCACCAGCGCTCGTAGTCCTCCGTGGAGCGCCACTCGGAAAACACAACGTACTTGTGCTGGTCGTCGAGTTGGCGGTAGGTCGCGACGCTGAGCAGACCGGGCTGCGCGCGCACCTTCGTCTTGACCGTCTCCATGAGACGCGCGACCGTCGGCTCGTAGCCGCGCGTCATGATGCGCTCGCTGATGACGCGAATCTTGCCCTTCATTCTGAGTGTCTCTTCTCTGTATTTGCTGCGGCGCTGCTCGCGGATCTGCGAATGGCGCAATTCGTTTGCAGGCGCACGCGTGCTGGTTGCAGTTGCGATTAGATGACTTCAGTGTGAAGTAACATAGTGTGGCCCACATACAGCGTGTTGGTGTGGTCCACTAGAATGGAACCACACGTCGCAGATCACGTCGGGCTTTCTTCAACTTTTCGCCCATTGAAACTTCAGCCGCATGAGCTACGTCACCGGCACGTCGAACATGAATGGGAACGCATTGATGGTTTCGTGCATTGGATTAATCGACAATAGTTAGGAAGCTGCGCATGTGGTGTGTGGAGGATGCAGACGCAGAAAGGGAAGAGAGAATTCCCGAGTGAGGGCCGCTGGCTTTCGGCGGCGATCTTTACAGCAGGAAGATGTCCTCCTTCGGCGGCTGGTAAATGGTCGTGCGCTTGCCGGGCACGTCCAGAACTTCGTTGATCTTGGTCGTGCACTTCTTGAATTCTTCGCTGTTGACCCAGGCGTCGTAGTCCTTCTTGGACTTCCACTGAAGAACACCCAATTTGCGAACGGTCAGTGGATCTGCCCGAATGAGATATCCTTCTCGACCAGCTACAGACTCACCTCGGACAGCACGACATACTTATGGTGGTCGTTCACGTCGCTCAGCGTCTCGAGCGAGATGAGACCTGGCTGCTTGCGCACAACGGATTGCACCTGCACATTCACAAACGACTACAGTCAGTCACAAGATCATCACGACCAAAAAGATCTCTCCAGCCCCACACGCACGTTTTCCATGAGGCGCTGCACGGTCGGTTCAAAGCCGCGCGTCATGATGCGTTCGCTCAGCACGCGAATCGGTCGGATGGTCATTGTGAATGGCTTTAGCTTTGGCTCGGAGGTCGTAGAGGAAGACTGCGCGCGTGGGGAGATCGTTGTGTGTGACTCTTTGGCTGTTGATTCCGCGAGGAGCTGAAGAATAGATGACAGTCACAAAGACAATAAACCCAAAACGAGGTTTTTGAAGCTGAATGAGAATGAAAAACCTCATTACGTACGTATGCGCAAGCAATTGGAATGAAGGTCACATAAAAAGACCATACAATTCTCAGATCTGAACTGCCGTCGACTGCGATGATGAGACGAGGGCGAAAAATCCTCTGGCCCACTTCTTCACAGGCAGTCACCAAGCATTATCCGGATATGAAGGATACAGTACGACCATGCCTGCGATAGTTCTGCGACTAAAGTCTGGGAGTTGCTGTATGGACCGTGCTCGCTGTAACTCGTCAGGAATACCAGACTTTGGAACACAGTGCAGAATCTTGTCGTGGTTCCCACCTAATACTGAAGGGGGAGAGCGACTGGGCGGGATTCTTTTGAGCATCCCCCACAGAATCTGTGCTGGGTCCCACAAAATTTCTGACGTTGAAGTTGCTCCACTAGAGTGACATGTCACAAATGGTTTTCTGGACGATTGCGGCTCTTCATGATCCATCGGATCTTACCCATGCCGCCACCACCAACGTCACCGTCACCGTCGCCGCCGACTGTCGCGACGGGACGCTTGGGGCGAATCACTATACGAGCGGTGGTTGACAATGTTGTGTACGTGCCTGAATACCTGTCAGAGTTTGTATTCTGTACTAATCCTCTCTATCGCAGCGGGACAATGCTGGTCGCCGTCGAGTGTATCGACGTGGCGTCCCACGAACTCGCCGTGGCCTTGAGCGGCGCGCTCGAGAGCTCGTGGCCGACTGGAATGGACCATGCGAACGTATTTCAGTACGACAGTGCGCGCATCGCAGCACCCAGCGAAGGGGAGGATGCGTGGAGAGTGGAACTTCAGGCCAACAAAGCAATAGCCAAGCACCTCTACTCGTACAACACTAGAGCCACACGGGTTTCTTGTGTCTCTTTGTGACGTTTAATGGTGTGTTTTGCTGGGTGCTAGTCTGGTGAAGGAGTTTGGGCGGCTCCACGCGTCGGTGGTCCGCCATTACATGCATGCTATCGTGTGTGGCCTAGAAGATTTGCATCGGGTATGTTTACGTCCCGGACAAAGTGGATATCTATACTGCTGACGCTGCACATGCTCTGTGCTTTCATTAGCAAGGCTTTGCGTGCGGTGGAGTGAGTCAGTTTCTCTTGATGTCTCTCTGGCTGATGTCGTCTCACGCTCTCGGTCGTTTCTTGTGTGGGGGCAGCTCTCGCTTTCGAACCTCTTTCTCTGCGAGCGCCGCGTCCAAATCGGTGCATGGTTCCCCCCGATCTGTGTTCTCCAGCGACTCAATCACACCCACGCGTACGTTGTCACTCGTATCCATGTAGCTTGTACGCAGTCCCTCATTATCGTCCTCTCAGCACAATGTTTACGGACAACCCGTTCGCGATAAGCACACTGCGTCGCCATGGCGACGCGTCACTGCTCGAGCTCCAGCAGCGCGACATACAAAGCCTCGCGTTTCTGCTCGTTGAAATGCACACGGGCAAGCGCGTCATGCTCAACCATCTCACCCACGAAAGCGACAAGCTGCTCGCGCCGTTCGCGAGCCATTCCCTGGAGCGTGCCTTCCTCCTGGAGGTATTAGAGCCCACCGCGTCCCTCAAGACGCTTGCGACCCATCCGTATCTCACAGGAGATCGTGTGGTGCATTCTCCGACCACATCGTCAGTAGTCTCACAGTGTGAACTGATCGCCATGCTCATTGAGAAAGACCTCACGCAGTGTCGGGCGGTGCAAAAGGCTGACGCCCATCAAGTCCGTGCGTGGTGTGGCCAGTTCGAAATGAAATTCCATCGCAAGCCGCACAGCGATGAACGACCTGCCAGCATCCAGCGGCTGCAGCAGCGATGCCGTGCGGTCCACGAACGCATCCAGGAACTCGAGCGGCGGGGCAATGCGTTGGGGCAACTCGTAGAGTCTGCATCAGAAGGTATAGCAGTCGAGCGTGGATCGCTACCTGTCTCGACCGTATCCGTCTCTACGCTGGGCATTGATACCACGACCACCAGCAGCAGTGGCTTTGATCTAGACGAACTCGTGGACCGACGACGGCGATCACCGGCGCAGAACGCCTTCTTGCGTCAGCTCTCCAGTAGTCATAATCCCCACGGCTCACCAGTGGCGAGTGACACCGTCGGTCTCTCGCGAGAGCGTGGCCACGACCTGCTCCATCAACGCAAAGAAGTCATGGGCGTGATCCGAGGACTCGAGAAATGAGGTATCAAATTTAACGTGGAATATAGCAGTTGCCAAAGATGTCGGGCGATTCGCGCACGAGATCCCAGACCCACGGCTCGTCTTGCTTGGGGTTGTACGTTTTCAATGGGAAGCCGTACGGCAGCGGCAGCAATAGCGTCGGCGTTGTAGACGCATCTTTCGCTGCTTGGCTCTCCATGACGGCGAGCTGTTGTGGAGTAAAAGACGCGGTCGTGGGTCGTGGCAGAAAGAGCACGCCGAGCTCATAGGATCGGATCATAAATTGGCTCTTGTTCTTCTGAAATGCACCCCACGCGGCCTTGCTCAAGTTGGAGCTCGTGAGGATCGCATAGTCGAGTTGGCCGTTCTGCAATGGGTTGAATCGCGCGTACGTCTTGATGTGGGGCATGGCGTTCTGCCGGTGGAGCGCCTGGGGCGGCGTCCACTTGCGGAGGTACTTGTGGAGAAACGGTTTCATGTTCTTGAGCGGACACGGCACTGCGCGGCCGCCGTGCCAGCCTTCAATCGAATTCCGCTGAGATAGGAGAGACACACCATATACAGGGTCAGCTTTGGAGAGATGTGGAGCAAAAGCCCACCCAACCCACGCACAATGTCCTCGACGGCCGGCCAAATGATATGGAACGCCTTGATGGGCAGTGGAGCTCCGCTTGAAGCGAGTTGTGTGAAAGAGCCAGGCATGAGACTCGGCGCAAACTCGCCAAACAACCACTTTTCGTCGAGCGAGCCCATGCTGGAAAACTGACAAATCAGTGGATGGTCCGAGGGTGGCGCTTTCAGATGCTGCAACACTCTAGTCCACCATAACACAGTGAGTCAAAGTGAGACAGGTCCTCATGCATGCGAGTCTCGCATCACTCACTTGCGAACACGAAGGTGGCCGTACTTTTCCATGTCTACCAGTCATAATACCCAGTCAGTTCCTCTGCAAAGTACTTGTATCGATCGGTATTACTATACCTTTTCCCGTGTGGATGCCTGGCACGGAAGGAATCAGTACGACCTCAGCGGTTGAAAAGTCAAAGCGTCGCAGTTGCGAGCAGAAATTCACGACTGGAGCGCCCAATGCACTCAGATAGTCGATCAGGTCCCGCTCGAAATCCACGACGGTAGAAGAAGAAGCAGACGGAGGAGCTGGTGTAGCTTGTGCCTGTTTTAATGGAAAGTCCTGGGTCCAGACGCCCTGCGTCTTGTTGTTCCAGTCGATCGCGATAAAATTGGCCGAGCAAATCACGACGCGCACGTACGCCGCGTACACAATGACCATCATCTTGGTGTGGTGTGTGCCGTACGGGATGGGCAGTCGCGGCGCGACCAGCGTCACGTTCGTGAACGCACGGCACTCGGCCGCCATGGCTGCGCGATCACGCTCGCCATGGACCAGCACGACTGGCACGTCGTGGAGCCGTGGACATGCGCCAAAGAGCCACGCCATGTCGTACATGTAGTTGGTCAGTAGACAGTGTGAAAAATCGCCCTCGAGCAAATCGCAGAGCCCCACGGCGAACGCTGCCGATTCAGGAAATTATCAAGCGGGTGTTAGGTGCCTGTATATGCAATGGCAGTATATCTAGGGCAACTTACCATTGTGGCTGGCGGGTGCATCTTTGAGCGTCGTGAGACGAAACCCGAGCGGCTCCGTGGATGATGCAGTTGTGGCTTCTGCATTAGCAGTCTCGCTCTGCTCGGACCGTTGCTTGGATCGAGGCGGTGGCGATGGCGGCGGCGACTCGGCGAGATCGATGGTCTCTTGCTGCACATTGCCATTAGTCGTGCGCGGTCGCTTGGGCGGCGGCAGCGGCGCGCCACTCTTGCGGCGCGGCGTCGACATACTAACGTTATTGGGAACCGAGAGCTGCTGGTTTTCTCAGGACGATATCGAACCACTAAAAACAGTACATACCGTCGTTGACGCTACATCAGTATATTTGAATGGGTACATTTGGCCGACCATTACAAGGCCATTTGGCGTTCAAAGTGCTCGGCCAGCTTGTCGGCGCAGATCGTGGTCGTGTCGCTCTCGCCTTCGAGCACAGTCGCGATCGCGCTCTCGACTTCGGTCGCGCTAAACAGCAATGGCTCGTCCATCATGGCGCGCGTGAGGTACTTGACACTGACGCGTCCGGGCTCATCATCGTGGCCGTCGATCAGCGAATTGATCATATTGGATTGGAGCTGCGCGCGCCGCAGTGGTGCCTCTGTGGGGAACGCATGGAGCCGGTAGATCGATCGGTACTTGCGGATATAGGCCTGAAAGTCGACGTCGAGCTCCTTCAATTCGCCATCGCCCAGATTGTAGACGAGCCCGTGGATGCGCGGGAAGCCGTACTTGACTTGGTGGCGCTGCACGAGTCCAATCTTGAAAATGTTGATGCACTGCTCGACCGTATTGAGCTCCACCATGCGGTCGAGACGCAGCTCTGAGTCGTCGATCGCCTGGAGCTCATCGTGGTGGAGACGGCACACGTCGCGAATGTTTCGCAGCCAATTGTCGAGCAGCCCCATGTGCTTGTTGTCCATCGCAGCGCGCACGCCGCCGCAACCATAGTGGCCACACACGATAATGTCCTTGACCTTGAGGTGCTCGACCGCGTACTGGATGACCGACAGCGCGCTCACGTCGTTCGCGACGACCATGTTGGCGACGTTGCGGTGCACAAACATCTCGCCGGGCGACAAGCCCGTGACTTCTTCGGCGGGCACGCGCGAGTCGGAGCAGCCAATCCACAGATACTGCGGGTGCTGGCCCTTGGAGGTCTTGTCAAAGTAGTCGGGGTCCAGCAGCTTTTTGCCGTCGCGCCACTTTTTGTTGTTTTCAAAGAGCCGCTCGAGTGAGGTCCGCGTGTACGCGACCGACGAGGCACCGCGCGCCGTGTGGAATGCGTTACTACCGCGAACGCGCGTGAGACTGAGCGCCGTCGTGCGGAGACGCATACGCATGGTGAATTACAGGACGTGTTAGTGCCTGGCAGGAACAGAGCGGTTGTGGGGAAGTTTTGGGGCGAAGAAGAAGAATGGATTTGTCGGGTGAATCCACTCTTTCTCTCTCTCTCTGTGCTGAGCCGTGGCACAGCTGATGATGCGCCTGGCGTGGCGTGCGGTCCGGTGGTGCCACCACTGGTCGTGCTGGTCCTGTTGTCGCAGAATCGAATTGCCTTCATGTTTGCAAAATGAAGCGCGATGGTTGGTCAACTTGGTTAACGTGACGTGGATACGAAAGGCGCGTCACGGAGCGCCACAGAAAACGGCAGGAAAGGCACTCAGTTGACCATCACTCTTGTTGGTCCATGTCATGGTGATCGGAACCCACACGGATAACGACCATCGCGAAAGTGCTGGTGCACCACGCCGTTATTGCCGCCAGAGCGCTATCCAGGACGTCGGCTTGGCATTGAGCTACATAGGGTGCGTGTTGTTTGCCTTAAAAGCTTGCGGTAAATAGAGCCACTGGAAGAGGGCTACATACAGTACGTGCTGTTTCTTTTCTGATACTCGTGCCTCTCTCGTTCTCAGAGGGCAAGCATCATCTCGACCAGCTCGTCGATCGTGGGTCGACGACGCTGATCGTGTTGGAGACAGCGTCGCAACGCGTTCTCGATGGCGCGGTTTC